>JANTBZ010111843.1:0-16421 GCA_024741255.1 Exechia fusca | reverse complement strand
TTCGGACACAATCGACTGAAGGCAAAACCTACCCCCTCCCATTTTCAATTCGTAAAAAAACATGCTCTCCGTTTTTGGAGTATATCTTGAAGCATAGACCCGATACGGAGCAATAATATTCAGCAAAAATATAGCCAGATAAATGGTCTATCGATTGCAAAAAATTACTCCTCAAACTTGCATGGAAAATTCCAGAGAATATATGGCCGAAAAAATAGAAAAAATTAAACTAAATCTATACAGATAATTGCAATATTTATGATAATTTTACTATTGACGATCACTGCACTCACAAAAGTAAGCCGCTCAACACCGAGCGTTTATCGCAAAACAAGTGCATATGTTATTTTACTTGTGCTATGTTCTATGTGTGGTTTCTCGATCAGTTACACACAGACACGAATAATGACCGTTGCAGAACAAATTGTTCGAACGCTCACAGTGGCTTGCGTGCTAAATTCGTCTGGCTGCCGCTTCGACCGCAAAATGTGAATTCGCCAAAGACGTCGTCGACTGGAATTTTTTCTCTAGTACTCATTCGCGTATGTCCACGATCCATGGGACTCCGATGATTGCAGTGCACTGAGCTCGAGCTCAACGCGTAAAAACCCGAACATATCTCGCCTTCAAGTTCATCTGCGCGAGTTCGGCTGCACTCTGCACCAGACCCTGCCTGATGGCCAACTTGCACTTTTCCCAGACACACAGACACACGACACACGACGACACGACGTGCACGACGACGAAAACTCATCACGCGATAATTTGCCGCCGTGACGCCGTGTTCCAACTGCTCGCCGGCAAGTCGGCAGTTCGCAGTCGCTCCGGTGCACTCGCTCGCTCTGCGCGAGTTCGCCAGCCAAGACGAATTAGCGTAACAGCAAATATTCGCGTCCTCAGCGCGCTAGCGGTGGCGGCAATCGACTCTCCGGTATTGGCCACGTTTTCTGCACGCTTCTGATGCAGCGACAGCAGGCGTCGCCTACGATCCATCAGTTGGCTAGACTGCGACGTTTTGCAAATGTTCAACTAGTTATATTTGGGAGAAGAATCCATTTTTGTGAGTACACCAAACAAGCGAATTTTCTACATTTAATGTAGATGGAAGCGTTGGTTCACATATCTTCGAAAGAACGTAAAAACTGAATGTGAATTGTCAGAATTTTACATCAGTTCGCTCGTCAACTAAACAAAAACTAAATATTTTCGGAAGACAAAAAAAAACAGAAGCTCAAAATGTCTGATGATACCCTGAAGATATGAACAAATATTTGTTAGTATAACAGTCGTAATGATGCGAACGAAATGATACTTCAAGATTTGTTCAGGGCTGATAGAACGCGATAAAATTAATTGTTTCGATTGATTTTTACAATAAATGAAATATGTCTCTATTACTGCGATTAGGGGTTGAATCAAAAGTCATCCGAGTCGACATAGATGCATACAAAGAGGCATACAAGAGGCATACGATTCATACAAAATGCCACAGTAGGATTAAGGATTACTTCTGTATGTTGGGACTTCTTCATCGAGATTGTACTTCATCTTTCGCGTTAAATTAGGCCTCAAGACTACTCTCTACTTTTAAATTCAAAAAGTTGCACTACGCTTAGAGATTCCATTCGAAAATAAAGTCGAAATTGTGAAAAAGATGATATTGCAGATATTAGCCGGGGCATTTATTCGAAGGTGACTTTATGTTGACATACTTTATGTTGACGATTTCCGATGACTGGAGAGTTGCTGGGACGTCCAGTGCACATGTTTCGGTCGTTTTGATGATTGTGCCCTTGTTCATCATTGAGCATTTTCTCGTCATTGAATGAAATACACTCATATTTCGGATCAGCGGCACAGACATTTAATGTGTATTTCTTTTAGGCCTCACTCGCTTTTTTTCAAAACTGAGGCGCTGAAATTTATGTGGCTTGTATGCCTTGATTATATGTTCCCAAATTTCAAATTTCCGCCCCGTTTCTCGATTCCTTCCGATCTCACGAGCGATCTCAAATGCTCGTTTTTTAGACTGAAATACACTTGAACAGTTTCATTTTAGCACTTCTTTTTTTCGCCATCGTCCCAAATGAAGGACAGCTTCTAACTGGGTTTTGACGAAATGTCAAATACATACAATCTTAGAGAATATAAAAATGGCAAAAAAAATTGTTGCGACACCACGATGGTAGGCAGTCCCAAATGTTGTCCGGGTTATTTCTGGTCACCCTGTATAATCTGTATAGTTGTCCTAAATTTCGTTACATATTGTCAAAACATAACGCTGCAAAAGATCCCCGTCTACTACTGCATGCATGCTATGTGTGTGAGTTTCTGTTGAGTGCATCACATGTGTGTGTGTGTGTGTGTGTGTGTGTGCCTCTTATAATAACGCAATTATCACACACGTACGCACTGCGCACCATCCAGCAGCACCGCAATTCCAATCGGCGCAACACGGCGCACGCTCGTTCACGCCATGGCAGAAATGAAACCATAATATTCCCTCTCGGCTCGGCTCGGCGGATAGAGAGCCTGACGACGGCGACGACGTTGCACGCTATACACGATTACTGCATCGCACCGGGTATGGTGGTGGTGGCGTGGTGACCTTTTGCGACCTTGATCTTGGTCGCGTGTGCGGAGAGGTGCGAGACTGTGTGCCGTACCGTGAGGCCTGCCTGCCTGCCTGCCTGCCTGCTGATGATGTGGAACCCAGCAACGCACTACCAGGCATTATTGCCGCAGACCAACAGCAGCTGCGCCAGAGACGGCAGCAGCATAACGTGCATTATTTTTTGCAGCATGTCTGTGTGTTTTCCGTGCAGTTTGTCGTAATCATATGAAGTGCACACGCTCGGCGGCGCGGATCTCGCAGCCGCCGAGTGCATCAGAATGTTATTACACGAAGCACGTGCGCGCGCGCGCGAGCTCAGGAAGCGTCACGCGAATCATAATATACGCCGGCTCGTGGGCAGACTGGTTTAAAATATTTTTTTAAAAAAGTATTTGTGCGGAAAAAAAATATCACGAAATACGTCAGCCATATATTCTGGATACAACCTACTTTATGCTCGTGTTCTACTAATAAGAAGCATGTAATTGAATCGTCCGCACGCAAGTGAATCTTTAAACAGCGTTCGAAATAACGGATACAGTATTATTTCGAATACACCATAAACAAATTGAATACGAAAGTATTTCACATGTTAATTACTTAATATGATATCCAGACATTTTTCGGAAAGTAAAGGGTGTTTTTTAGACGTGTGGCTTTCAAGAAGAAACAAAACGCATATACTACCCCAACACACCTAAGTTGGGACACTTGTAATCCAGGGGTTCTTGTCCAGAGCCGAAGTTTTCTAGAACTTTAATAAAGCGCATAATTGTATTTGATAACGTTGGCAAGATTTGCAAATAATAATGAAATTGCAAGCAAAAGATCAACTCCGAAAAATATTCCAAGATTGAAAACCACACGACCAAAATAACCGTGTATTTTGGGATTAAAATACAAATTACTTTCATGAGCCAAGTATTTCGATCGAAAAAAAACAATTGAGACGTTTCTCCAAATGAATAAGACATTCGGAATTCTAAGCTAGCCTGGAAGTGGTTTATATGTTTGTGTGCTGCATTGGCTCGGCCCGGCTTGATGATTCTCTCGTACGTTCCGCGTAAACGAAATCGAAATTACGTGCCATCCATCTTGCGCCGTGGACATGGACACACACACACACACTCAAAGTGTAATAATCTGCTCCATACTCCGCATCCTCCGCATCGTCGTCTCTTCTCGCCCGGTGTGGAAATGGACATGGAAATAAATTGTCAACAGACAACCGATAATTACGTGGTTCGAGCTTTGTCGTCGTCGTTCCGAGAACCGCGCGGAAAGTTCGTCACGTTTTTTGTGTGTGCACCGTATGCGCGCCGTGCGACGTGTGTGAGCTGGTTGTTCTTAACACGTCCCGATTCAAGACATTTTTAGACTGTTGACCTTCTTTTGTGCTGTGTGGAAACTTTATAGAATATAGTAGAAATCTATTGATGGCAGTTTTTCGTTGTATTTATGTAATTACTAGAATGGGTGAACATTGAATTCACTTGGACGTTTAGCTAATCCATATAATGTACGGCTCTGATGGAATTATATGCTTTTGGGCAAACGGCTGAATATTTATTCGAGCAGATTACGAACCAAGTCAAATGAGTTAACGATTCTCTAATTTGAAATAATAAAATGTTGTTCAATTTCATGCGTCGAGCGGTACGCTATGTGTTAAGCTCCAGCCTCACGACGTCGAATTAAACTATCATTACCACCTCGAGCGCTGCGACTCATCCACCAATCCGGCCCGGACCCGAGTAGATATTTAGACACATTTTCGTGGATACTTTGTCAAGCTGGTGAAGTTTTTTTTTCTTCGTTCTGCTTCTCGTCGTTTATGCTTCAGCAACATACCATACGAAATAAAAACCTAATACGCCCCATTCCAGACGGACGAAGCCGAGGCGAAGCGGACTCGAATCCGCCTGATGGGGTCGCCTATGCATGCGTATGCATGTTACCTGCTGGCGACGCCTCATTCGTCTTTCGTCTCCAATGCGTTTCTGCGTTCTTGTGTGTCTCTCTGTCTCTGGGGTCGACATCGCGGTCTGTGTCGTTGCGTTGCAACGAAATGATTATATGGTCCGAGCACAGGCGCGGAATCCATTTAATTTGTATAATGGCATGCCAAGTTCGGTGGAACGAGACATGTCGGTCTTTCTGCTGCAAACGAACATTTTCAAACGAGCGAATGCGTGTGTCATCTTGACATTGGACGCAGTCGAGGTGCATGGTTTGAATTTAACGGCCGAGGACATGACACTGATATACTGCAGTATAGTGGTAATATATTACATAGTGGCTGTCTGACTGTGATAACTAGTGGTGCGTTAAATTTGTGCGCACTTGGGCGCTGCAACCTAGACACCGTTTATATGCAATCCGAATTGATCATTTCATACACGACGTGTGTTTGTGTGTCAAATTGGCCGCCGAGGCAGCCGAGCGCGAGGGTCGCAAGTCCGATGCACGAAGGTGTGTATGCGTATATTATTTATTTGTGATTAATCGACATTGTATTAACATTATTGCATTTTTCGCATCTAAAGGACAGCAATAAATAATACACAATAATACCAGCAATTGGCCGCATTGTTGCACGCCATCATCGCCGCATATTTCGCACGATACTGCACACATTAATTTCAGTATGATTATTGCGCACATTACATGTATGCTCTCTGCGTCTAACGCGCTAAACGTTTCTCGCGATCGGAGCCGGCGCTTATCGTAGGCAGCTCATCATAATATAATATCACGAACGCATATGTGTGCGCATATGTGCGCATATGTCCGAGTTCTCGCCTTGACTCAGCGCGCGCGGAACAGGTGGATTTTGTGCAGAGCATACATACTATGTGCAGCAGCGACGAACATTATGATTCACGATGCCGTGCACGTCGTCTGCCTGGTTCAGGCGAGCACTAGATCGCCGAACACGTGTGTGTGTGCGAATAATGCCGTGTGCCATGCATGTGAGCGCGCTTTAAATTGTTTTTATAGCATAAAGCTGAAATTACCTGATGGCTGCTGCTCATTCTGCTCATCGGCATGAATCGGCATGCCGAGGAGGCGAGGAGGATCGCCGTGTCAGCCGTATACATTCGGAAGCGTCGTCGACGCATCGTAGTCTTATGTTATGCACATGCGCGCGCGGTGCGGAACAGATCGTGCTTTGTCATGCCCCAATATGCGCTTGCGTCTGCTGCATTATGCAGCACGCTCACACGCACGCACACTCGGAGCAAATGTATGATTTTACGCCGTTTATCGTCTTCGGTGTGTGTGTGTGCGAAAGCAGAACCGCGCGCACATACCTGTCGGGTGAGTGTGTGTGTGCGTGTGTGCATAATGTTGGCAATAAGAAGCACCCGGGTCGTCACACCGAATATTTGATTGCTCATTTGAAAATCACTCGCTATAATCCAACTGAAAAATCCCATAGCGTACCTACCTACAATGTATCCGTAGGAGTCACATCTCTCCAGCATAGACTGAACAAATATTTTTATTACCAGCGACAACACCATTATGGATATTTCACTGGATGAGAGCTTTATACCGGTTTTGGTGTCTCCATATCATTCGACACAATTTCAATTGCTGTATGTGCGCTACTCCAGCACAATTTTATAGCGCAATACTCAATTACCATTAGCGTTAGTTTAAGATTGGGAGTTGGTTAACCAGTTGATTTGATGGTTTAACTTAAACCGTTAAACCGTTTGAGAATCCATGTAATAATTGTAAGGGTGAGACCTTGATCTTCAACATACAACTATCATAGAAACGATCGAGAATTAGTTGCAAGCACACTGCGAGACATGTCGATGTTTGTACCGAAAAAAGTCAATTGACGATAGAAAGAAAATATATTTTGAGTACTTTAACTTGAAAAATTACAAATTTCGCCAACACATCCGATAACATTGATTACTCAAGTGGATGATCGACAAAGATGTTGGACAATTTGAACCACAATTATACCAAAAACAGTATAAATGTGCTCGAAATAACAATAAAACAATATTTTCGAACAATATTTTCAATAAAACGATTTCTTAGCTCAGGTAATGGCTTCAATTCGCCCCGCTGTACTCGTGAGACCTGGCGCCCTCCGATTTACATTCATTTCCATCGATGGGACACATACTTCCAAGCCTACACTTCGAAACATTCGAGAAGAAGAAAAATGGGTCGATGGATGGTTTTTATCGCTGGAGTGGAAGAACTCTAGTGTGAGATCCACAAATTCACAGAATTCTAGGGTACATGTGCAGCTAATGATAATGATGGACAAAAGTTCGATCAAGATATCTACCACAGTTTTCTTGTAATAGCCATTTGAATATATAACGAAATAATCCCAATATTAATCTATCGCTATTGCTAATGCTGAGCTATGAGCATAAAAGGTGTATTGCATTCAATGTGCGTTGAATCGAAGTAAATCATTATTATTGCACACATTATCAACATTTATCAATATAATTTATATACACTCACCTCGCCTGCAACATTGTAAAGCATAAATTCAAGAGACCTCTATCTCTTTAGCACCGACTCCAAAAAATCATTATTATCACCAGCGACACTCGACGATAATTACATGCGGACGGTGTCGTCACGACAGCTCGCCTCCTCGGTTGTGGTGGTACCGCCCACCGCACAAACCGCATCAAACGCAGCGCAGCGGCCTGACCAAAAACCGCGACCACGTTCCCAGAACGCACCTTTCCACATACACACACATGCACATACGCTCACTGGCCAGATGCTCGCCGAGATGACCGCACGATGACCACGACGAACGTCATCGTGAGTGGAGTGAGTGACAGTGTGCGCCACACGAGAGCCAAGAGTGTCGTCCGTATTGTGGCCGTCCATTCGTAATAACGGGCGGTGACGGTTCGACGATGTATAGAGAAAACCGCACAAACCGCGCCCGAACGTCGCACGACGATGACGTTGACCATATCGCCATTCTCTTCCACCTGAGGTATATAATTATAATGCTGGCTGGCGTTTAAAGTAAAGCTCACCACATCACATCGCATCGCGCTGCTTGTGCTGCCTGTTGGGCCATGTGATGTCGTGTCTGTAGAACGTGAGGTTTTCGGTTCGAACGTTTTTCACACACAAACACAGAACAATACCAGGTGAATGAATTTGTGATCGTTGTGTATTCTCAGGGTAGAAATTAAAGTCAATTTTATCAGGCTATGTTTCTGCTGAACATTGTTGTCTTGTGAAATTCGATGCACGGAGCTATTTACAAAAGACGAGGGCATGTTATTTCGACGCTTAAAAAAGTCTTAGGTAATTCTTGCTCTCCTCTCTATTTTAGCTAGAACTGTACAATTTGGTGTAAATTAAATCAAAAGAAAGGAAGAAAATAATAACATGGTCTCTATAATTCAAATCATCTAGTGCGCTAGTTTGAAATTATCTTCATGATTTGATGGATTCTCAAAAGCAAAGCAAAAAAATATTAACTTGCTTACCCATATGAGTAACACACATGCACCTCGTTATAACGATGATAATTGTTTCACAGTTCTCGTAATCGAAGGGATTATCTAAAAAATAAATTAAATTAACCGGTAAATTCCGCACTCTACATGCAAAACGATTTTTGTTCACTTTATCATTGAAATTCAAGCCAGTTCGAAACAGACTGAAAATGAAAAAAAAAAATGTTAAACGCGAAGTGAAATGCGATAGGATTATTCCAGAGGGTCGTTTGGTAGACAATGAATGTTTTTCATCGATTACGGAAATAATTACAGAAAACAGTTTTAGAGAACCAATATAATTTGTTCGAATCGCATTCGACACTAATCTTACTTTTCGTCAGTTGAGAAACGATTACCGCAAATCACATATTCGGGTTGAAATACGTTTGTACTTGTAGCAGATTTAAACGGTATAATCTTGGCCAATGTTGGATCTATTGATCGAATTTTCTTCATTAATAAAATGTCTAATCCCCGAAGGAACAGATTCAACATGCATTTCCCTGGTACCCGCGATCGCTCTGCTGGCTCAATCCAGCGATAATCGATTACATTATTATGTGTTGGGCGACGAAGGGAGCCGCTCGCTCGCCACACGATCACATATGCCATACGTGTGCGTGCTGCAGCAACATCGTCACCGCAAAACCGCCGTCGCACCGCCTCTGTCGCACACGACGTGCGTGCGTGCGCGTCTGTCAAGTTTTGCGGTGATAAATGCCGCGTGTCCGGTGCGCCCTTGTCACGCACGCGCCGACAATGTAGGTAAATACGCAGGCGCGCACGATCATTTAGAATAAACAATGATACATGGATTTTGAGTCCGTCGAGCTGTCGAATGGCGGGAACCAATTAACGCATTTGACGCACGCAATAATGTTGCTGTCGATGGTGCGGTGTAGTTTCGTCGTCGTTGAACATATGGCGAGCAGGCGACATGCAGGCGACACGCTTTGATTCGATCGGATCGTTTTATGCTAGATCGATCCCTATTAGTTATGATGGTTTTGGGAACAAATTGAAAATATAGACGTTCATTGAAATCCACACATTGCCAAGCTGTTGCTAGAGCGTTTACACTGCGTTTAGTTCGATTTTGAATTCGTTTATTCCGTTTTATTCTGCTGTTCATAATAATTGACTACATTTGTGTAGTAGTGATTGCTGATATCGTTGCCGTAGTCTTCTGCTTAGCCTGCGTTTATGTTGTCGTTGAGCGTAGTACATGTGGAAATGTGGACATTTGGGTGAGGGGCGGAGAGGAAATGTGGACCGTTCGAAGTGGTCGTTTTTATTGAAATGTACAGTTTTACTATCGGTTTATAAATGTTGTGTCAAAGCGAGTGATGATTGATTCGTTGAGACTTGGGACTAAAGTATTTGCTCACTAGTGTTTTATCAGCAATTATATGCATTCTATCGTTAATTTCGTATAAATATTTCGTTCGTGTAGGTGCGAGATTTTGTAGTGCATTTCCGCTGGTCTATTCGTCTATTAATTTGGCAAATTTTGATTGTTTCATCACGTATAAAGGATTATGTTTCCGGTCCGGTCGCCCAACAATTCCAAATAGTTCAAATCCAGATAGAGTTCGTTTGGTGTTTTTGTCTCAGATATATTGTATTTGCATATGTATATTTCGTATTTTGTTCATAGTGAATTTATTGACTACATAATATCCGTTCTATAGAGTGTTGGGTGTTGAGTGTTCGATCATTCAGTTGCGCCATTTTAATCATAATGAGAGTGATTTCGTGTGTGCGTTTATTTGTTTGTTCGATTCTTTGATACATTGCTTACTTGAGTGGTAAGTTTAGTTACGCGCCTATAAAAGAGGATATGATATTTACAAATACATGTGTGGTATAAGTATAAAAGAATATGTGTTGAATAGTTCATTATAGTTAGTGCATTGTGTGTCTCCAGCATAACACTATACTAAATTATCATGTAAACCAGAAAATATATGTTTCGTGTAGTACGTGTGTGCTTATGATATGCCTTCGAATTAACATAATCAAATGAGGTATGCATAGCTTTGAACTTGGTTCAAAAACGAACGAAAAAGTGAAAATTGCATATCGTGTCGTGTGCGCATTCGTGTAGGAAGTTTAGCAGCATATTGCACATGCACCTGACCACTCATCCGACTCTACCATTGACCTCCATC
This sequence comes from Exechia fusca, assembly GCA_024741255.1. NCBI lineage: Eukaryota > Metazoa > Arthropoda > Insecta > Diptera > Mycetophilidae > Exechia > Exechia fusca. The sequence continues at coordinate 6,123 of JANTBZ010111843.1, read as the reverse complement.
CAGATGGTGACCATTCTCAATCGGCACCATCATCGGTCACGACGACGTCGAGGCGGCCATCTGACCATCTGCCGCACTTCCATTGCCATTCCCAATGTTGTCCATCGACGTGTCCTCCGTTTTGATGGTGAACATGGCCGAAGTTTGGTGATGATTGTGCGGCCTCTGTTCCGACTGGAAATGCTGGCCATTGCTGGTCGGATAGTGCGGATGCATCGGATGGCGTCCGTTGAGATTGGGCGGCGAGGCGGACGAAGACATGGGCGAATGCGATCCCACCGATGAGGATCGACGATGCTGCTGCTGGTCGATGGATTTGGATGAGGACGAAGATTGTGGTTGCATGGATGAAGATCCCGAAGATGAAGCCGGAGTTGGAGGCATGAAGGCTCCATTCAGTGCGGCCGCATGCGGACCAAGCAGATGCGGCGGAAAAGCGGGGAAGTTCGGGAATCCGGCCAGGCCGCCAAGTGGCGGAAACAGGAACGGACTGGTCGGCTGCTGCTGCTGATGCTGATGATGCATCTGCTGCTGCTGCTGTTGCATTTGCTGCTGAATCTGGTGCTGATGTTGCTGCTGCTGCTGAGCGGCCAGAAGACTCGAAAAGGCAGCTGGATGCATGTCGGGGAACGAACCCTTGAACTGGTCCAGCCCGAAGGGCAAGCGTTGCGAGGCATCGGCATAAAGGCGGGCCAGGAACTCCGTCTGCAGACTCGGCGGGAAGGCCGGATGACCGGCCGGCGATTTGTCAAGAACCGATCGAGGATACTGGGATCCGGCTGAAGATTGCGATGATGAAGGCAACAGAGGCGGCGGCGGAGTCTGATGCTGGGCAGGCGGAGACATGTTGTCCGACGATGAGGTCGTCGAAAGCAGCTTCCGATGCAGATTATGATTGGCCGAATGCCGATCTCGACTGCGCTTCGAGGGGAACTCGGCATTGCAGCCATCTATCTGACATCGATAGGCTTGCTGATCGGAATTCCCTCGACCGTTGGCCTGATCATCGGTATCAGAGTCCACGTCGCCTTGAGCCAATCCAGCCGGCCCACCGATCTGCGAATGCGGCGGACTCATCAGCAGACCCATCGGAGGATAGGGAGATGAAACCATCGGGCCGGCACGCGACAGCATCATGTCGTTGAAGTTGGACTGGGAGAGATTCTCGAGGCGACGCAAGGCATTATCGTGAGCGGCTGCTGATGCTGCTGCAGCTGCTTCGTCAGATTTGTTGGCAGTGTAATCGGCAGGACGTTCGTCCTCCTCTTCGTAGGCCGACCGCTCGGTTTTGACCCGCACAGCTGAGTTGATATCGTTAGGAGTAGGGTGATCAGGTGCCTGATCTTCGTTGTTATTATCACTTGATTGCTCTGGGCTTTGGGTCGTCTGTTCCTCGGGACCACCTCGTTTCTGTGACAAGTCCAGCGTCAGATTGTCTGGCTCTGGCTCGTCAGCAGGCTCGGGTTTAATGTAGACTGGCTCTGACTTGACAACGACCGTCGACGGCGGAAGTGGCGTTGAGCTGCGCTGTTCAGACTGGTTGGACACATTCGATTCCGGAGTGGACAACACTGACGAGGTTGGCACATCTGCCGTCGATTTGCCACTGTCCGCTTCCTCGGATCGTGCTCTCTTAACTGCCGCATTCCCGTCGTCCGTCGGCGATGCCGCTTCATCATCCGAGTGACCGCTGTCTGCAGCTCCGCTCCCTTGAGGCACGGCGAATCTGATTGGATTCTGACTCTTGCGCTTCCGCTTGTTGTTCATCTGACTGGATGCGTTATTCTGCTGTGCACTGCTGGCATGCGAATCGGCCACACTGATCGAGTCCTCGTTGCTGTCTTCCAGATCTTCGGCTGAGCCGCCCATCGAAGACGAATGCGATGCTCGATCGTTCTTCTCGCGGCTCTCCGAAGTCGACAGACTAAAGTCAGTTACTCCGTTGGATACTCCAGGTCCTTCCTCCTCACCTCGCCTCGTCGCCGCTTCCGCCGCTGCGGCCGCCATCGCAGCCGCCATATGCGCCATATGCGGCGGCAACGGAGGTGTTCCGCCCATGTAATAACCCCCTGACTTCGAGCGATCCGTCCGCCCGCTGCTGCTCAGATCATCGTCCAAATCATCGTCCATATCATCGTCCATGTCATCCTCATCACCCACCACCACAATGCCCTCCTCATCGTCATCGTCGTCGTCATCATCATCGCCATCATCGTCGCCATGAATGCTACTGCCCTCCGACATCGAGGCACCTCCCTGTCGAGCCTTGCTGCGCTCCATCTGCATGCTCTGGTACTTCTTGTACATCTCCTGCTCGTGCTTGTACTCCAGCGCTGCCGCTGACATCGCCGCCGAACTGGCTCCTGCTCCACCCCGATGATCAGGCGGCGGCGTCAGCAACGGGAACGGACTGAACGGATTCATCCCGGAGCCCATCATTCCGGGAGCCTGCAGCAGCAGCGGATGTGGTTGAGCACTGCGGCCATCGTGCGGAGAGATTTTTCTACGTAGATGTGGAGAATGCAGCTTCGGATTCGGATTGGCACTGTGGCGGTTTCGGGATCGACGCGAACTGAACATCATGCTGCAGCCATCGACGCTGCACTTGTGCATCTCGCGCAGATGCACGGCACTGAAGTGGATCTTCAGCGCGCCCTTGTCGCAGAACGTCTTCAGGCAGACGTTGCACTGAACGCGCTTCTTGCCGGTGGACGGGTTGATGAACTGGGTGCCGAGATTCAGGGGCAGGGCGCCCCACTGGCGCTTGCCGGGCGATGACCCGGTACCCTTGCGGCCGGTCGAGGTAGATTGGTGAGGTCGAGCGGAGCTTGGGGAACGGAGTGACTTGGGCGATCGGGAGCGCGAGTCGCGGCTGAGATTGAGGGCGTTCGGGTTCGGGTGCAGGGTCTGGTGTGGATGCGGATGAGGACGATCGTCTCGACGATCAGATGAGGGCGGCTTGCTGGACGAATTGTGAGGCGAGTGAGAAGAGGATTGTCCGGAGCTGGGCGCCTTTCCCTGCGACGATGGCGGTTTCGCCGAACTGTTCATCAGATTCGAGAACGACGACGCCATCAGACTAGCCGCGAGCGGATTCATTGGCGGCCCACCTGGTCCACCAGGAGGAGCCCCCGGCAAATGGAACGGCAAATGGTGGCCGGCCATCGCCATGTTGGCCATCAGACCGGCGGCAGCAGCATGAGAGCTCATGGCTCCGGACTTGACGTCCTCGGTCATGCGACGGCGCGCCTGCGCCATGGCTGCTGCATGTAGGTGTTGTTGCTGTTGTTGCTGCTGCTGCTGCTGTTGATGGTGCTGGTGCATCTGCTGCATCTGCTGCTGGGCCTGCTGATGATGTCGCTCGACGGCATCGGGGCTCATTCGCATGGGCAGCGGAGGCAGTCCACTAGAGGCAGAAGTCGGCGGCATTGGCGGCATTCCTGGTGGCATCCCTCCGGGGAAACCGTTGGGCATGCCGGGCATTGCTCCCAGGCGCCTGAAGTCGAAGGGCTGCATGTTTTGAAGGTGATTGAGCGGACTGGAGGAGCCGGACATGTTGGGAGCTGCTGTCCCAGGAGCCGAAGCTGCCGAACTGTGGTGACCGATGGGCGAAGCTGCTGGCGGTGAAGCCGAGGCAGCTGCCGACTGCTTGGCAAAGAACTCGCTCAGATGAGCATGACTATGACCAGTCGGAAGTGGCGGAAGGCCTGGGCCGTTGCCGCCACTGGCCGCAGCTGCTGCCATCTTCTGGTGCAGGTGGTTGGACAGCTGCAGCTGGGTGTGGGCCAGCGAGCTGAGGTGCATGTTCATCGGATGGGAGGCGGCTGCGGAGGCGGCCAGGCGAGCGGGTGGCGGCGATGTGGAGCGACGACTGGGCGACATCACCATTGGTGCGGCGGAGCGAGGTTGCTGGGCGGATGTTGCGAAGGTGTCTGCCGCAGGTGGATAGTTGAAGCTGTGCTGGTGCTGCTGCTGTAGGAACTGGCTGAGCGAGCGCTGCGATTTGTGCTGCAGTTCGGCGAGCTGCTGCTGGTAGATGAGGTGCTGGCTGTGGCTGTGCTGGTGCTGGTGCGGTTGACGGTGCTTGTGCTGATCGACCGACGATGCAGACGGCGCAAAGTGTCTACTCATTTAGGGGGCGGTTGGGGGGTCTGCTGGGGAGGTCTTCGCTGAGCTTCGGCACGACGGGCATATCATCTGCGGGGATGAGGAAGGGAGAGACAGAGAACAAAGGTATTATTGATATGGATAATTGTATTCTTGGTCATGGTCATCGCATGAGTTGTGGTACAAAAAGATGTTTCAGAAATAATATCAATAGAGCCCATTTAAAAAGGGTTTATTGGGATTCGGTGTGAAAATTGAAAATCACCGTCTCAAATCTCATGCATTTCAGTTTGCTGTCTTCAAGAAATTGCAATCCCTTATCACTGAAACAACTCACTAACTAATGCGGTTTTGCCTCTCAGGAGGCTAACAACTAACAACACATATAATTGGTTGTAAAACCCTACGTCTTAATATAGTACATGTGAATACACCTAAAAATGGGCAAAAATCGTGTTCTTCCATTCATTCAGACACGCCTTCGAAAATTGTAATGGTGCATTTTGTTTTACAGAAAAGACTCTTTTGTGGCCAATAACGCCCGAATTGTGTATTTCGTGTTTGGTTAGGAAACCATAACTTTTTATCCAGTCATATGAATGGTAATGCTTGTGTGTTGAATTTTCTCGACAATTCCTTCATATAATAATGCTGTCAAAACAGACTTGCGGTTTTTTTTGCTAAGTGTCGTTGCAAGTGCTTTGTTCTTGCTTGTTGTAAAATTGTTTTTCCACGTGTTAAAATGTCCCTGACAGTTTGTTTTTTGGATCAGTCGATCGTAAGTTGTAGCGTCGCAAACATGGAGCAAAATAAAGAGATAATTTGGCATATTTTATTGCAAATAATTTAAGTCAAACATTAGGTATTTTTCAGTTATGTAGTACTGGCATGTATCAGATGATTTGCGAAAATTTTGTTCCGAGCAGCAGCTCGATGACAGTCGCACTGCTTGAATATAATAGAATTTCAAATGTAATTATCATCCGTTATCCCTCAGGGCGAGCGACAGACGTTCTCGCCGTACAAACAGCGTCTCAGTGCAAACACACAGACGACGCAGGATATTATGCGCAATCTCCGCGGAGCTAAACCGTTTGACACACTGCGAGAAGCAAAGCGACGTGTTAAACGCCATCGCCGAGCCATCGCCGCCAAACAAACACGCGCGCAGAGCGAGCAGAGAATATGTTACAGTCATTTCCGCTGTGTTGCGCGAGCGAGCGAGTGTATCATATCAAATGTGTTCCAGAAATTAATTGAATAACAAGGCCAAAAGGAACATCGCGCCGACGTACGACCGGTGTGTGTGTGTGTGTTCTCAGTTCGTGTTCGCTTCGGTCTGACGCGCGACGCAGACAAACACACGCATCGACCATATGTCGGGCACACACACATGCCAGAACGCAGACGCAACCTGCCCGCTCTCGGCACATCCCTTTTCGCGCATCACACGCGCGCTTCTCTCTGGCTGGCGTGTGATAATTACTTTTCGTCGGTTTTCTCGCTATTCGCGCTTCGTGTTCGTTCGTCTCCGGTGGGAATGAATTGTTTTCGGTGGGTTTGGGGTGCGATGATACCGCGCATTGTCGTCGCTTTGGAGCTGAACTTGCACAGTCATGGCACGCATGTGAGCCGTGCCGTGTGACGCTTACGGTTATGCAACGCATGTGCGTGTGTGCGTGTGTGTTTTGAGATCAGCGGTTCGATGATTAGGCGAATATGCACCAGACACAGACACCACCGTGAGGGCGAATCTGGAGCAATCTCGTTAGGCCATGCTGATTGCCATGGGAAATCGACAACAAGCTATGGAATAGTGGGTATCGGAGAACAGATGTGTTTGGCTGAGAGAGTGTAGTGCTAAGCAAGATATACTTATATTTCATAACTAGGGTAAAGTTGGGCAACGTTTGCCTATAAAGATCAACGAGATCCAACGTCTAACATTTTCAACCAATTTCAGTTATCTCTGCCCAAATCGAGAGCATGTTTTTTACGATTTGAAAAAATGGTGAC
>JANTBZ010111732.1:0-16422 GCA_024741255.1 Exechia fusca | reverse complement strand
ACCAAAATCGTAATTGTTTTCCAATACTCCGTACCTATGCTATTTGGGCACCAAAGACGATGCGCGCAGTCGACGCCTAAATGTTTCGGTTACTGACAAAAACATCGATAAGTCTACCAACAAGTTTCGGAAACAGAAAAGATTGGCAGGTAAAGATTCCTGATTCCCTAATGATATGAAAACAATGTTTACACATATCGTACATGCGATTTTAGGATTGCGAGAGCATTTTGCGGAGAGGATGCCGCGATTACGCCAAAACTGACAATTGTCAAAATCAATAAAATGTCGATAATTTAATGATTGGCCTATGAATTGTGGTCTCATTTACGGTTTTATCCGTATTCGGCCCTAGGTGACTTTTATCAATTTCCATATTCGAAATGGTGTCTTCAAGGAAAGAATTAGGCAGTATAAATCGCGAAAAATGGTAATTTTGCAAGGTTTACAGCAATAAATACTTTTCGAAGGTGATCGCGTTTCAGGATCGCTGGATTTTGGCTATCAGCTTTGAATGAGACTATGTTTTCATAAAAAAATTGAGTTTTCATCACTTCTCCCGGGACTAAGTGAACCATGTAATATAAGCCGGAAACACGCTGAGCCGGAAACGGAAAGCACTTTACAAATATTCTGTGTTCAATGTACCGACCGACCGACCGACCGACCGACCGACTAATGTTTTTAATTATATGAAGAACAAAAAAACATTTTCCTAAAGTGGTTCCCGTTTTCGGCTTACATTTTCATTCAAAGGTTTTACTGTACTTAAAAAAATCCTTCGTGGTATGGTTTGGTTTTATCGAATCAGTTGACTATACTCTAGTCTTCGTTTGGTGTTCCGGGCTACAAACCACTTTATATTCGATTTTACACATATTAAATCAGCCAAGTAGACATGCTATAAAATGCCGAGTCACGAGTGATTGACCGCCGGCGACCGACCGTATCGGAATTATTCATGAGAAATACGTGTACCAATGGCCAACTTCTAGGTCCTGATGTACGGTTAGATTTTCGTTTGACGTTGTCGATTTAATCACAGTGCTTTTAGAGCTAGACAAAGAATACGTGTACCAATAGTCAACTACTAGGTCCTGATGGGCGGTTAGATTTTCTCCGTTTGGCTTCGTCGATTTATTCGCTGTGATTAGAGCTTTAGTGTTCTGTGACACATCTTATCGCATTGTTTGGTGCAAGTGCTTTATCATTATCGCATAAGGTATTGTATAGATAAAAATGTCACGAACGCGCAATTTAATTGAACGGAGCTCCGAACAAATTACATCTGATAAGATGATGATGATCGACGATGAGCATCACGCCGCAGTCGTCATCGTTGATTCCGTGCCGTGCGCACTTTCACACTCGCGCACCAAAGATATCATCGCCTGCGTGACTGATGTTTGTATACACATAAAACAACGCAGTACTGAGTACTGATCATAGTGAAATGAAAGTTTGTGAAAATCTCGCGACGCCTGAAAATACCTAGTCATCGCATTTGTTATGGTATAAACGGTTTCGGTCATAATTCATTCATTCTGACATTTTTCTAAAACGACTGTTTCAGTATTATTTTCCAATCGATTTTCATAATTCAGTGGTGTATACAGGAGGTGTTTTCGCATGTTTAACAGTCCCACCACAGGTAGGGTTCTTCTTTTAAATTAATGTTCTTGAATCCTTCATTATGATCGGACGATCATACATCGAAAGTTATCGAATTGATTTAGACGCATAAGTGGCGAGAGGGCCGATATCGATATTAATTGGAAAGCAGAAAGAATGATGCAAACAATAAAACGGATAAGACGACTTCGGGCGCTTTGAAAACGTGTCCATCCAACTCAACGATACACCTGCGTGCTCTTATGCGCTCGAGCATAAATGTAAATCGATGATAGGGATAGCCCATGTTCAAAAGAGCAACAAAATCGGGCTATATTTTTCATCTATTTCTTGTAGAGTTTAAAATTTAACGTGTGTCCGATTGAGGGGGCAATTATAAACTAGTATAGTTTTTAGGATACAGATAACATTAATAGCTATAGAGTTTGTATAAACGAACGATTTTATTTTCAATTCATATATTTTAACAAATGAACGTTCGAATGTTTGGCTGACTCTGGCACATTTCCGCGCACTTCTTTAGCGAGCGTCATTCTATATCTTTTCTCTCTTCCACCCTCTCCGTCCAGGCCGCCGACGAGCACCAGACCAGCACCAGCGCCACCGGCGAACCGCCCTCCCCGGCCAAGTGCATCTGGTGCACCCAACTGCTCACCGCCGCCGACGCACCCAAGCTCCTCGAGTGCCTGCACGTCGCCTGCTCATCCTGTCTGAGCGCCCGCCTCGCCGAGTGCTCGCACTCCTCCGCCCAGCCGCTCGTCCAGTGTCCGCGCTGCAGCATGGCCAGCCTGCCCGACCAGATCATCGACAATCAGTTCCTCATCGAACTCAATCACAGCGCAGCAGCCGCCGCTGCCGCCGTGGCGGCCGCCGCCGCCGATGCCGATCCCTCAGCGGACGCCAAACCCGCCGCGGCCGCCATCCAGTGCAGCAGCTGCGCCGACGACGTGGCGGCCACCTCGTGGTGCGTCGAGTGCGCCGAATTCATCTGCGACGGCTGCGTCCAGGCGCACCAGCGCCTCAAGATCACCAAGGACCACACCATCAAAACGCGAGCCGAAGCCGAGGCCAGCGGCGCAACCGGTGCCGACGCCGGCGCCACAGTCGCCGATCCGTCCGCCACCGATCGCACGCTCATGTGTGCCGTTCACGCCGCCGAGAAGCTCTCCCTCTTCTGCGAGACCTGCGACCGGCTGACCTGTCGCGACTGCCAGCTGAGCGCCGAGCATCGCCATCACAAGTACAAGTTTGCGGCCGAAATCGCGGACGAGACGCGCGCCCATCTGGCCGGCCTGCTGAGCGAGATCACCTACAAGCGGGTGCTGCTGAACAGCGCCATGAAGGTGATCGACGACCGGCAGCAGCTGATCGCCGACAAGAAGCGCGAGCTGGTGCGCGAGATCACCCAGATGGTGGTGCGCATCACGAACACGGTGAATCAGCGCGGCAAGCAGCTGGCGCTGCGACTGAACGAGGTGTGCGACAGCAAGCTGAAGGTGCTGTGCGAGAAGAAGGACGCGCTGCAGCTGTTGAGCGGGCACACCGATCATTGCATTGGGTTCGTGCAGACGGCACTGGAGCGGGGCAGCGACAATGCGGTGCTGTTCAGCAAGCGGACGCTGTCGCGCCATCTGCAGAAGGTCAAGTGTCAGCGGGCGGATATTCCGAATCCGGAGATTCCGGTGCGGATTCAGGTGCAGCTGAATCAGGTGCAGGAGCTGCAGAAGGTGATTGCGCAGGTGGGCACGATCATTGTGGATGGGAAGGCGTTTCCGCCGAGTGCGTCGCCGGGGCTGCCGACGCCGGGGATGAGTGGCGGTGGGGGTTCGGTGACGCCGACCGGAGCGGCTGGAGGGCATCCACAGGGGCAGGGGCAGGGTGCTGCAGGGCAGGCGATGTTGCGCCAGCAGCCGAGTCCGAATATGGTGGCTGGCGGAAGTGTGCAGGGTGGGATTCGAGGACCCAATGGTCGGATCACGCCGAGCGGAGCTGGTGTGCATGGAGGCGGAGGCCAACAGTCGCCGGCGGCGGCAGCGGCGGCGGCGTTGCAGCAGCAACAGCAGCAGCAACTCGCCGGCCTGGGCGGCAATTCGATGCAACAGCTGCAGATGATCAGCACCGGGCAAACGGCGCAGCAGCAGCAACAGCAGCAGCCATCCGGACAGCCGCCACAATATGGCAGCTCGCCCGGCTACTCTTCTGCCTCGCCGCAACTGCAGCAGCAGCAATTCAACAACATGCAACAGCAGCAGATGCAGCGACCCTCGCCGTTTGCCAGTCCCGATCAGCAGCAGGCAGCCGCTGCGGCGGCGCAAGCGGCGGCGGCTGCGGTGGCGTTTGGCGCCCGTTTCCCGCAGATGGGACCGCATATGCGCGGTCCGGCCGTGTCGCCGCACGTCAGCTCTTCGACGCATCCGCAGAATATGGGTGGCGGTGTGGGGCCGTTTGGTAACGGTGGCGGCGCTGGAGGTGCGGGATTATTTGGCGCGATGGGTCCGCGTCCGAATCAGATGCAGATGCAGCAGCTGCAGCAGCAGCAGCAGTTACAGCAGCAGCAGCAGCAACAGGTAAGATTACGATGTGGCACAAAAATGAGGTCATGACATTTACAGGCCTTCTGTATAAACTTTTCTGACGTGTTTTTATCTCCTAATCACGAATTAGAAAAAAAATGAGATCGATGGATAGCTTCCGAAGATATTGGCGTACGTTTTTTACGAATATCTCATGTTTGAGTTTGTGTAGGCCGTCCTGCCATACATTGAAAGCTTATTAAAAATGCTATAATTTATGTGGATATTGTTTTTCACTAGTGTCTATAGTTTCAGCGTTACCGTGCAACAAAAGTGAAAATTAGTGAAAAAAGTGCAAAAATGCCGTGAAAAAAATCACGCAAACATTTTTTTAGTTGTGAAATTGGCTATTACCGTCAGTTTTTCTTTACTTGTCTGGTAGATTGAACTCTTGTGCATTTTTAAAGCTGTATCGAATGATTGACTTCCAAGCTGAGTCCGCTGAACGTCGAAAAAAATACCCTCTGTTTTTTGCTAATAGCTCCGTGAATTGAGTTTTCACATAATAAGAATGTTCAGCCATAGCCCGATGAATTGTCTTTCGATTGTATTTTTCCTTTTGGAATCAGATGCAATTTACGACCGCGGGAGCTCTTCGCGTTTACTATGCAAAAAATACCCCGTCGTACTCTATGCAATAATTATTGAAAGGTCCTAAATAGAGCAAAACAGGTCTAATAATTGTAAAAATACGAATATAAAGGCGAGATGAATTTAACAAAAAGAGAAAATAGAGAAGAAAGAGTCAAGCTATAAATTGACGAAAACCGTTAAAAGGGATAGAAAGTAAGGTTTATTTGAATTATATATGGAAACGTGTCGCATAATCGTGATCACAAATAAGCTGGAGGTTGAACAAAATTAATAGTAACTTTCTCTCAATTTCTGGGCCTAGGTAACTGATGAACTTCATTATCACTTTTATTTCAGGGGAAATCGAACTATTTGCTAGGGAAGCTACTCCAAATATACGTTATTAATTATCGTATTTCTCCATCCCATTCCACAGACGACGTCACCTTCCGACCCGCCATCAACGCAGCCCTCTGCGCCACCCTCCTGGCCATCACCACCGCAGCCCGCCTCCTCTACCAGCGTCACCGACCCCATCAACACGGCCGCCGCCGCCGCTCCTTCCTCGTTCCAGCCACCATCCTCTTCGCCGTCTGCGCCTTTGCCGTCGGCCTCTACTCGCTCTATCGCGGCACCTTCGGCCCCTACAGCCAGCCGGTGCTCGAGCGGCTGCTCCGGACGCGCTACTCAACGCTCGTCTCACCCAGCCTGATGCCGGTGGCCGCCTTCGGAGCCATTCTCGTCGTTTACGCGCTAGGCGCCCAATCGCTGAGCATCGTTGGCGGATGCAACGTGCATGCGGTGCTGGGAGGCCACGACGCCGGCGTCGGTGGTCGCCTGTCGCTGCAGGCGCACGCCGTTCTGCTGGCCACCGGCTGGCTGTGCCAGTACGGCATGGTGCGCTCGCTGCCGGCGCTGGTGCGCCAAATTGGCGTCGGCTGGCTGCTGTGCTATTGGGCGATGAACGGGGCGCTGGCCGCCGCCGGGCTGAGGTGGTGGCTGAGGAGGAGCCGGAGGGAGGAGGCGGATGAGGCGGATGTGGATGCGGATGCGGTGGTGGTGGTTGTCAAACCAGTGGAGACGGTGTAGACGTCAGCGGTTCGTGTCGACCGTAAAAACAACACACTTGTAAGATTGATTAGGCTGTAAGGATTTGTGTTCGCGCGAGCGCCGCCATGGCGTCGTCTTCTATTCGGTAGTAATGGTGTTACGCGGTGTGATTCTGTTGTAATGCTTCACGGGGAGGTGGAGGAGGAGATGGAGATGGAGTCGTAGGTGTAATAAATATTAGGTAATGTATGGTATAATCAGTGGCGTATCTATGTGGGTATTTAAGAGAGTTCCGAGCGATTAACACATCCCAGACACAAACCAAACGATGTAAAAATAGATAAATGGGAAATACAGAATAAGAAAATAGTAATTTTAACATATTTAAAAATTTGGTTATATATTTTGTTATATTTTGGGAAATTCATCTTTTCAAAAGTAGATACGATATTTGGTTGTTGGTTGTTGAACAATACTAGGTGAAAACAATTCATCGACCACTTTCTCGATTTCTTCCAATTACGAAGTATAGGCGTGAATATGCGAGTTCCATCGATGAGAATGAAAGATAATAATCAGGAAGCGTCAGAGCTGGTGAATAACTCGGGGAAGGTTAGGGACCCCTATCAAGCGCATGAAAAATGTGCATGAAAATACATGCTAAAATCGGTTTCTTTCGGTTTCTTCCGTTTTTCCTGTGATTTTTGTGAATTTTCTAACGCTTTTCAAACAAAAATGTATGTGACTGATATTCTCATGGCCTTTAGTAACCTGTTTTTAATTTTTTTTTTCGACACAAACATCGACATGTTCAAATGTCAACTCACGTAATACATCGATTCTTCAGAATTCTATAATTAAGTTGGATGGTTTTGCTTCGATCTTCCATTAGAAGTGAACTATTTAGTCAATCCAGTGAGAAGTTATGGTATCTCTTACAAACTCTAAATCGATACATTTTGTACGGAGAATACTCGAATAAACAAGAATGAAATTGAATTCAAATTGCTTGTATGCTAATTTGTTTGACGATTTTTCCGAATAAAAACTGAGAGGCCTTGTGCGTGGGCGTGGTCAGCCGAAGATAAGACTTTTCCAACGTGATTTGTATGTTAATATGATAAAATGATATGTATTTAACATCATTGGAATGATCAAATAATCATAGCGTATCTTTCAAACAACTAATTGGAAAAACAGTATACCACGAAGCGTCTAATATTCGTATCCAAAAGTAACTAATGGAATCCAAACTCTGGGCCGGAGTCAAAGGATTCATTAACAAATGATTGATGGCATGATTCTGTGCTTCCATATCAACTGATTGATACCCAACGAATTCATATTTGCGAGTATATGGATAATCCGTTCCTCTACTAGGAAAGTGACATCAACACCCAGCCAAAAAATCACCCACCCACGCCACTGACCATAATAATCATTAAACGTAATTATGCTCGGAGCGCCGCTAGCGCTAGCGTGTGTGTATTCCTATATATTCTCATGTTTTATGCATTCGCACGAACAATTCGCATTATTCAACTCAATTTCGGGCCACTTTGGCGGCGCTGCGTCGCCGGTTGAGTCGCGTCGGCGCGGCCGGGGTGGCAAATTTCATTTTTATCTCATTACCTAAAATAACTGAATTCCAGCCCAACTCGGCTGGGCGGAGGGCGCGTCGCCTGCGCGAGCCTTACGGTAGGCGATGATATTATGCAAATGTATGTATGCGAAATGCGAACGCGCGCTAAGTTGGCAAAACACTCTCGGCTTACATGGCGTCCACGACCACGGCGACACCGCGACGACGACGACGACGACGACGGAACAAGCAGAATTGTGTTGTGTAGCATGCAGAAAAAATCCCTCATGATCATGCATGCTCGTCAGTCGGCTGGGACAGCAGCAGGAAAAAAGCAAACTGTGTATTGCTCCTGGCCTGGGCAAACTCGCATGTACGACGTACGTACGCTGATTCGTCTGTATTTTGATGTCGTACACGACGTACATATATCAACTCGAATACACACATGCTAAGGTGTAGAGTAGGTGTGGAAACGTAGCGAATTTACAAAGCTGATACTGCGTAGGCATACATAATATTATGTTATCCAAGCAGACAGCACATTTACGATTAATTTTGAATGTCGATTCATAGGTCCCAAACATGAATAGAAATCTATGAGTTTGGGCCGATTCCTCGATCTTGAATTTAGACCATGAATAACGAATAACTCATCATCTTAAACACATTAATATGTTATGCTTCTTTTGGTTTTGCCTGCGAGATCAAGCCATTCCGCAATGGAGGAGAAATTTGGGAATTTGGAACAGAGTAGCCGGAAAGTAATGATAACGATAAATACTTGCATCGATGTTAGCAGTAACGTGAATGACATGTATATTTTGAACAAAGAAATGTGACGGACGCTGTTCGAAATAATAATGCATGCATGATTCTCAAGAACCTGAAGCGCAAGGAAGTTCGCTGGGCCGTCTATATTACAGTTGAAATTAGCATTGCTAGATTGTTTTTCCCTTTATTCTACAAAGCATTTGTATCCACGATTATATACGTAAAGTTGATTTTACCATTTTTACATTTTATTTCGTAACACAATATTTAATTATATTTTCGCTATTGTCAGACATTTGTTTGCCATTTTCTGCATATTTTTACAATTTGTAGACCCCTTTATGCCCATTTAATAAAATTGCACACTAAACAATTTTTAACTGCCTACAGTAAAACATCTCAACGAAGTTCGTTTTTCGAAATAAAATGTGCAGTCGATGAGGACAGCATATATAGTACAAATAAGTTCTGAATCATGCCTATGTGTATACTTTCCATGAAATATTTTCTAATAAAATAGAAAATACCTTCAATGCAAAATCTTTGTCGAATATAGAAATTATCCGCTAAAGTTGCAATGAACCGTTTTCACGAAATTTATAATATTCTTGTTTCGAAATATCGGTGAGAAATCAAGATTTTTCGAACATTTTTATAATATTGTTGTATTTTATATATGCATAACAATAGATTAAAATAAATTAAAATATATAATACACAAGCTGGCCCGGCGCACTTCGTCTCGCCATATTCCACACAATAACGGAAATTAGTTTGAAGATCAACGACCACTTTCTTGTACTAACGAGTTGGAAACTACTTGGTCGGTAATGGGTTAACGGAAATGAGTTAACTATAGTATACAAACCATCCTCGGGCTCATCTCAACAAATGAGCAAACTTTCATAATATTTGGTTCGCTAGACTCAGCGTGATTTTTATTTATAGAGAGATACTTGTTTTTAGGCACAGATTTTATGGTCCTAAAAAGAAGGTCCTTTTGTTTTGGGCCTTGGTAATGGGGCCCTGGTACATGTAAATGGACAATTTTATGAAAGATCTCATCGAAATTATCTGCCACACTCACCCAATTCTACTCTACCGTATAATACCGTATTATAATGTAGCACCCTGCGCTGGCGCTTGCGTGCTAGGCGTCGTTGTACTGGATAATCCGACGTCGCTGCCTCTGCGCTGCGGAGGCGAAGACGACAAAGCCATGCTGAGCATAGGTATACTAGCACCTGTCACACACGCGTCTCGCGTCTTACCGACTTGGGTGAATATATCACCTCGCAAGTGGCTGGCGGTGTTCTCATATTCATTGGTGATATCCACACTCTGCGCACTCATGCAAACGACGGTATGCGTATGCATTCGCGGGATAATTGGAGAAATATAGAACGCATTCAGCTAGCAACACACAGTTCGAATCAGCTGAAGTCAAAGCTGTGTTGGCCTTTTGTCTCGGAAATATTCATTTCACTACGATTCAGGTGAGCATGGAACATATCATGCCAATGACATCGCGACGCGACGGTGTGAATGATTGCGATACATTGTGGATGTGAGTGCAAGTTGGTACACATAGTTATTGCACTACCGAAAATATGATGTTTAAAACAACTCCGTTTTCCAAGCAAGATCAAACCACGTTCATTCGCTACACATTAAGAAGAGCGGCTGAAAAAAACACATAACTTATTTATTTAAGTTCATTATTTTTATGATTATGTGTTCATTACACAGAATAAAACATTCAATTTTGACAAAGGTAAAAAGCTTCCCGGAATACCTTCCATTTTCCGTTATTGCATAGTATCTGCTGTAACCTTCATCGAGGATGCAAACCATTGTCTAAATCTGTGATGTTTTGGCATCAATAATTTCTTTAATTGTCTTTTTACTAAAGCTCAATTCCGCTCCATTGGCCGGAGTTATGGACAACTTGAATGGTGTGCCTACCTGGGCACAAATGTCACCTTATCACCAATATACCAATCAATCGTAGAAGATTTATGATATTTTCGGTTCCATCGAGACACATGTGATGAAACAGAAACAAACAAACAAACATTTGTATAGCCAGACATCAGTTTTACCCACTTTAACTGCATAACTGCGGTACGACAACCTCGGACTTTCCTTCACGAGAACTACCACTTTCTTCGCCTTCCCTGGCCTAGCGAAAATACTTTTTCTTTGATAACGGATGCATGGGTTTCCATGAGATACTAGTATATATTTCTTACTAAAATGTTCACATGTCAAAAATCTTGCAAGTTCTTACAATCACTGTGATGAAAAAAATATTCTTTCAATCCAAGAAGTTCTCAAGCTATAGTGGAATAAAGTTTTTTTTTGTCGCAATCCTTATTGTAGTGGTGCAATTTGAAGGAAAAATAGTAAAAACACTTTGTTGGTTAGCCAAAAAAATGTTCCATTACTGACATTTTGTGAACATTTTAATTAACGGTTATATGCACAATGACTCAGGTGGAGAATAGGTATGTAGACGATTGAACGTAGGGTACGACGGGGTAATTTTTGCATAGGGACAAATGTTGCACCCCACCCCCCTTAATTCTTGCAATAACGATGATATTCCACAACACTCCTTCATGGGGTAAATGGATGTACATGATGATGTGCCTCGCATGAACTTGGTGGAAACCTATTGAACCATTAATTTCCAAGCACGGAATGAGGTTGAGGAGATGAAAAAATAACACGATTATCCTGTTTCGTCTGAGTGAAGCAAAGTTAGAGAACATATGCTTGAAGAATGTCTTCCACTGAAATTAAGATTTAAATCTCAACATATTTAGAATGAAAAAAATATCTGGAAAAACCTGTGGTATTCCAGGAAAATGGACGAACTAGGATTGTTTTGGACGTCATAATCTTGGTAGTACATTTGTGTCGGTGCTCTACAACATAACTATAATCGCCATAGCCGTCTGCGTAGTGTCGTTGGCTATTATAGTTGCTTGTTTTGCTTGGATAAATGTACTTTGACTTCACAGAGTCACATGACGTCGACTGCGCGGTTGCCAAGGCAGATGAACAACATTCAACAATCGCCCAAGCAATCACGCAAAATGAATCCAATAAATCCGTCCTTGAGTGTATCCGACCACAAGCATAATAACTCGCATATCACATGCATGCAGCGTCGTCTCTTCAACGCCAGAACCGCTGGAATATGTTACGTCTAATCGGTTTCAACGAAGCTATCCTCTGGCTCTCGGGCGAATCGCACGCGAAAGTTTGCCTGTGAAAGTGAAATGGAATGCATGCGGTGTGCACGCGCTGGCGTGCTAATATAGAAATCCACGAACTCATTAAATCCACTCACATACTCACATTACACACACCAGTATTACGAGCTTAAAGCTGGCATTCTTTTCTCCAGCAGATCATCCATAAATGTTCATAAAGACAATACAAATGTGTTGCATCCTATAATATTTTAGTCAGAATATGATATCTTATGAAATAGTATTTGTCATGTAATCAAGCTTTAATTTAATTTAAAAATATCAATACTATGCTCATAATACTGGTATTCGCCTCATATGCCCCTTGATGGCGGTTTTTGTGGCGTTTCTCGCGCGAGTGTATGTGTGTGTGTGTGCTTTGTACAATGTACAATGTGTACGTTTTCATGCATCATTTATGTACTACTATCATGCACGCATTTCACCGTTTTTAATTACCCCCGCTGGATCCTGCGGATTTGCGTGGTGATACAATGCTGTGAAGTGCGAACATCGCTGTTTGCAGTATGAATACATTATAATATTTATGTGGGAGTCGATTTTTCGGATTCGATTAAATTGTAAAATTGCCACGATGATATTATTATTTGTATGAGATTCAACATAATGCGTTCGGATTTATACTGGCAATAATTGTAACACGTTTATTATTTTAAATGCGATTATTGCTCCATACTGTTGGACTGTAATACAAATTAATTACGAACATAATTTGTGCTACATTAGGACAGTTAGCAATCAATTAGTATCGTGCGAAAGTCTATAATACTCTGGAAATATGTCATTGGAACAATACCAATAAAATAATTGAAGCTACCTCAGGTGTTCTGTACAATTATTATGCGTTTCATGACAGCGAACAATGAACTCATGCATTGTGATCATGCATATTCTGTACATACTTATAGGTATTCATTTCCATTATACGCTGGTGGCATGGCGAATGGTGTGAATGGAGAGAGGTATCCGAATTTTCCAAACCAATGAGTTTTTCGTTTGAATGAAGAATTTGCTGCGGGTGTATGAACTACGTAGACTCGTATATGCTAATTAAACAGACGTGAGTCAAATTTTGCGGCATGTCACGTTTGGATGGACTTCACGTTTTGTGCGGGTTAACGGATGCTGTCGGGATCGATGTATACATGTTGAAATAAGCAATGTTCGGCCTTGGTCGACTCGATATGCTGTAAACTTGGGTGATCTTTGTTATAAGCACGAAATACACACTCGTTCACTTTTTATACACATATTTAACTTTATTCAGATATAATATACACGACGCGGCTTGAGTAAAAACCGTTATATATCACATTCAATACGATGTTAGTCTGTATTTCCGGCCGTGCTTTCAGCCCTATTTTTGTGTCTGTACACATGCTGGAGCACTCTTTCGAATATGTTCAAGTACACAATCATGCATTCTATGTGTGATTTGTGTGAGAGAGCCGAGCGCTTCTGTTATAACATCCATATGAGTGTATGTGTGTTATTGTCTTAATAGTAAATGTGTAAGTGCGTAATGTTTTCCCATCTCCGACTCCCCTATTATTTTCCCTACTTTGGCTACGTTTCTTTATTTATATTTATACATCAACCGGTCGACGTCAAAGTGAGTATACACAGTAGAAACGGTCCTATGTCCACACTTCCGCTCACACCCACACTCGGCCAGGATGTGACACAATATGAAACGAAATATTCACATGTAGTTGTAGTACAAAGTGTGTATATAATGTGTGTAATATTTACATAATGCATATGAAAGCGGCGGCATTGTGAAGTGGTGCTTACGAATCTATGTAACATTCAAATATTTTATATGTCTTGTGTGTGTGTGTGTGTGTTGGGTTATGATAAATATTTATGTCATATCTACTAATGTAAGTATATGCAAGTGTGTGTGTGGTTGTCTGTGATGTTGTGTGCTAAATATAGAATAGTATAGCTAGAATATAAAGTTGTGATTTATGTGCTCGCGTATATCATATTCCATATTGTTCCGCATCTGCGATAAAGATGCCCTGCTGTGTTATGTTGTGCTGTCGTCCTAATACAGTCAGTTTGGCTAACATTGGTAGGTGTATTGTGAATTGTGTATGTGTATTCATATGAAAAAGGTGTTGAAACGCATGATCTTGATTTTGTTTTTGAGCTTGACTTCTGCGGGCGTACATCAAGAACTGAAACTTCAAGCCTGAATATTCGTGTATGGTATAGGTAAAATATATGTATGTATATGTATGTAGGTATATTTATATTATACTATATAAGTATATAGTACATACATTACAAATGTCCTGTGGTTAGTTGTTTGTGTTGAGGCTATACAATATAATGTGCGGACGCAGTGCAAACACAACACCAATTTCAGTTATGCTCCGAGAGAAATTGTGCACAATTGTCGAGTAGTGCATAGGCGAGAAAGTCAAAGTCGGGATGTGGAGCACATATGTAGATCAGAAATAATAACTGAATAATGTACAACCGGTAAGCAAAATCTCACTGACATTATTCCAGACATTGTGATATCGTCTTTTTTGGGCACACTAACAACAAAGTACGCGCTCCTGGCGAAAGAGGGCGCTTGGATTGAAGCGCTTCTGACTGTTCATCTTGCTATCCTAGATAGTTTTTTTTTTCTGAAACAGGGGTTATAGTCAAATTCAAATTGAAAAAGATCAGTTTCATTGAAGTTTCCCCTGTTTTTATCCATTGTTTTCATTATTACATTACTTATTACCATAAGTGTTTCAATTCATTTCGAGTACGTATCTCGCCTATGAACTCCTCGCCTTTGGCATTATTCCCTCCCGGAGCCCATCAGTCTCTCGCATGTCGCCAGCCCATCTCAATTCACCCCGTCGCCTTTGGCTTCGCCTTACTCGCGGTCTGCAGCAGCGACCGCATCTCGTATCATACGCTCTTCCCACCACCGGCGCTGCCCGCCAGTCCTTGACCCGCCGCATTCAGCAGAATACCCCCGCCGCCGCCACCGGCCGCCATCGCCATCGCCATCGTCGGCAGCGTGGGCTCCGCCGGCTGCTGCAGCTGCGGCGAATCCATCACCAGCGGATGGCACATCTCGTACGACACATGCGCCTTCACGCACACATGACGCCCTCCGCCCACGGCAGCCGGACACATCGACGCCGTGGCGGCCGTGCTCTGCATTACGCCCAGCGATCGTCACCTGAGCGCTTGAGCCTGCGCCTTGGGCGGCAGCAGCGCATCACGTGCATCTGAAGGCTGAACGTCACAAACTCCGCGACCAGGGCAGCCCAATCCGCCACCGCCTCCACCTCCGCCACCGCCTCCAAAGCTACACGTATCCAACATCGAGGTCGTCAGACTCGGGGTCCGGCCGCTGGTCGAGGCGTTGTCCGCCCGGATCTGCGACAAGTCCGATCCTCGGCGCGAAGACGACGAATGCGGATGCGACCGACTCCGGCCGCCTCCGCCGCTGGCGCCACTATCCCCTCCCACGCCCAGACTATTGTGATGCCTTCGGCGGGCTCCGCCCTTCGACCGGATGCACACAAACCGATAGATCAAATCGGCGAAAGCGTACCGAAAGTCCTTGGCGAACAGCGCATAGATCAGAGGATTCACCGCCGAATTGACGTAGCCCAGCCAGAAGAAGATGCTGAACAGCAGCGTCGGGATGCATTGCTTGCAGAAGCCGCGGATCAAGTACATGGTGAAGAAGGGCAGCCAGCACACGACGAAGAGGCCGACGATGATGGCCAGCGTTTTGGCGGCCTTGGTTTCGACCTTGAAGCGACGCACCTGCGATTTGATGCTGCTGAGCAGGTCCTTGTTGTGGTGGTGCGGGTGTGAGTGATCGTTGTGATTGTTGTTGTGATTGTTGTTGTGGTGATGGTGCGCGGGCGTGTTGGGCGCGGTGTTGGTGGCCAGCGTGCTGACGGAGGCGGAGGAGGGCGACAGGGCGACGATGGAGTCGTGACGGGTGGTGGTTTGGTGGTGGTTGTTGGCGTTGTTGAGGCCGCCGCCGCCTTTTTCGAGGTTGGGCATGCTTTTGATTACCTGGATGGAGATTAGATGAGATGTTTATTGTTGATTTGTGCTTATTGAGAATATTCCAAAAATGTCCTGTTCAATTTTGTGATGTGAATACATCATTCAGGGTTCAAGTTCATGCTGGATGAAATTGTTTTATGATGTTTCTTCACTTAATGATTTGATGAGCAATAAGCAACTGTTGATTGTTTTTTCTTATGTCTTATGCCTTGAATACAATAGTTATAGCCCTACTAAATGTGTTTTTGGTGTGTCTGCTACTTCAAATCATTTCGCATTAATGTGCTAGGATTCACAAAAGCTTCATGAAAAAAAGTTATGGACATCGAAGCGAAATTTACCTGTAAACCCGATTTTTTTCTCCGTTTACATGAACATTATCATGTGCATAAAGGTTTTTCTTCAACGGTGGGGCAAGTTTTGGATGGCCTCTCTATGTTGTATCCACACGACTTTTTAGGGAAAAAATGCATTGAAATATGTTTACATAATGTTTAGAACACAGTCCAATCAATGTTATTCGGAAAAGCCCTCAGAGATAAAAAATGTGGAACATTTCTATCGCAATCTATAGAACAAGACGACCAGATGATAAAGAACTAAAACATAATGCTATTTCTAGGTTTCTAACGGTTTTGTTCGTTTGAATAAGAATGAAATGTACTTATTTGTTATTTTTCGACTGTGAATTTTAAAGTTTTGGACACAATCGACTGTAGGCAAAAGTAAATCACTCTATTTTCAAATCATGAAAAAAGTCTCGGTTTTTGGCATATAGCTTGAAGCATAGACCCAATACGGGGTTCAGCAAAAATATAGTCAGATAAAGATAAATGGTATAAGGAGTGCGGCAGAAAAAAACGCATAACTTTTTTCGGCTATAGCTCGAAAACGACTTGGATTAATAAAATTGTTT
>JANTBZ010111621.1:0-16430 GCA_024741255.1 Exechia fusca | reverse complement strand
ATACATTCGAGGGCACAAAATTGCATCAACAATTGTTGACATTTTTATGCTGTAGTCATATAACATGCATTTATGCGCTTGTGAAGAAGCAATTGTAACGCTTTTATATTTTAACATTCAATAAAAGGCCTGCCAATCCTTCCGTGGGCCACTGACACGGGTCAAATTTAGCACACATACTAACATATGATTGCTTTACTACACACAGAAAGATTCAGTTAACTTATGCTGCTCAGTCTCTAGATATCTGGTTCACAACGTCAATAATTGTATTGTGAAGAAGCAATTGTCACCCACTGTATTTTCAGCATTATTACACACAATTGTGACGTATATTTGTGGAAACGAGTATTTTTTGTATGCGGTTTTTGGTGGTATTCATGCAAAATGTTACAAATATCGTAGATTCAACGTTACGCGCTCTCAAAGATCGAACGTACCTATAGACAAACCCTCTATACACTCCTGCTCTCAAAACACCGTCAACTTAGCCTTGTCCTTGCGGGCCGCCTGCTCCCTCCGCACGACCGCCTCGCTGCTCCGCAGCCCGGCCAACTCCCGCTGCTGCTCCACCAACTGGCCGGCCAGCCGCGCGTTCACAGGCGTTCCGCTTGCATGCCGTCGCAGCGCCGCCTCCGTCTGCTGAACCTCCGCCTCCTTGCGGCGCACCTGCTCGCCCAACTGGAAGCCGGCCACGTTCAGGCTCTTCGTAGTGTGCTCCTTGTAGCAATTGCCGGGCGCCTTCGTCGTCGCGGCGGCCGTCGCCGCCGCCGTGTGTCCGCCAGCCGCCGGCAAACCGGCCAACACTCGCGCGTTCATAAAACTGAACACATCCGTCTGGGCGGCCGCCTTGGCCTCTCTACGCGCCTCCGCTTTGGCCTCCCGCCTCTCAAACTCCTTTTGCTGCTGGCGCACGTGCCGCTCCGCGCTGAACAGATCGCCGCCGGCCCGACCGGCCTGCTCGCGCAGCTCCATGCAGTGATCGAGCGAGCGGCCGGCGGGCAGCACCTGCGCCCCAACGGGCAATACGATGCCTTCGCCGTTCTGGCCGAGGCCAGTGCCCAGCACGTAGCCGTATTTGGCGAGCATGCGCGAGCCAAAGCCGCGCGTGTGTCGCTCCCATTCGCCGAGCGGTCGATCGGGCGCCGGCTGGAGGAGGCTGCGCTCGATGAGGGCGGCACGGTGTTGAGCGGCTTCGGCGGTGCCGAGAGAGAGGCGGGCGGTCGAGGTGGAAGCGTCATCGTTTTGTTCGAGATCGCTGTCGCTGTCGCTGCTGCTGCTGTCATCGTCCGATCTGTAGTCCGAGTCCTACCATAGGAAAGTACATCGAGATATACATAATGGTTTTGCGATAGCACACTCTGCGTCAGTTACGTTTGAAGAATCCGGATAAATACCTTCACCGAACCGCCAGCATCCGCATCATCGCTTTCCCCATCGCCGCTGCGCTCCTCCACGTGCAACGGCCACACATCCGCATAGTCCACATCCGCCAACTCAGCACCCGCCTTACCACCTACTCCACCGCCTCCACCGCCGCCATCCAATCTCACCCTACACGTCCGACCGTTTGCCTCGCCAACGGTTCGCCCCCTCAGCCAAAGGCCATCCTGCTCCGGTGACACCTTCACCAGCACCGGGCAGCCACCACGTCGCCGCCGCTGCAACCGCTCGTAGTCGGCCTCGCGGAAACGCCTCAGCTCTCCGCTGGCCACCAGCTCGCCGTGCGAGTGCCGGCACTCCGAGTCCGCGAACCGGCACTCGCCGTCCAAATAGTGGCGACACGGCACCATTTCGCGGTGCGTCGGATGAGTGAACATGACGCGCACGCGCACCTGCGCGGGGTCGAAGGGCAGTGCGTATTCGATGGCGGCGGCGGAATCGTCGTCGAGGCCGCTGATCATAGCATTGTGATGGGCACGCGCGCCCCACGCGTGCGTGTGCGGCGCCCGGCATTTGGTGCCGAGGCGAGCGCGCAGGGCGGCACGGCAGCGATCGAGCGCGGCCAGGTCGTCGTCGTCGGCTGGCGTGGCGGAATCGGTGTCGATGGATCCGGCGGAGTCGGCGGTTCGATTGGCGGCTGCGGCATCGGTCTGCTGCTCTTCCACTTCGCGGATTTCGCGCATGAATTGGCTGAACTCATCGTCGGCGGCCAGAGACGCCGCCGCCGCATCGGCCACCGGATGTGCGGCCTGCAGCGATTCGCGCGTTAGTTGTAGGAGCTGCTGCAGGTCATCGCGCAACTGGCGCAGGCTCTCCCGATCCGATTCGGTGGCGGTTGAGCTGTCGATGGCTTGGTTGACGTGTTGCAGCTGAAGCGGATCGGGCGGGATTGTGGTGGTGATTTTTGCTGCAGCGGCATTAGGCGATTGATTGAGCGTCTTACCTGGAGCGTGTACTCGTCGATGGAGGCGTTTAGCTCCGCTTCGCTGGACATGGCGATGGACTGGAGCCGGACGCTGGGAGTCCGCGAGGTAATTCGTATGTAAGTACACGGTTGATTACGGACTTTTACTATAAGCGAAATCTAGAATACCTCTGTGGAAATGCATGTAAACAAATCGGAAATTGAATGAATTTGTCGCTGTCAAAACCGAGGGGCGGTACGTTGTCGTTTGAGGTGTGCGAGCATTTGTATTATATTACGTTCTGTGGGAAATATTTTCGGAAATAGATATATTTCTATTTTTATAATATTTTTTAGCTAATCATCGAATATCTTCGGAAATCTTGGACAATTTTTAACATAGTGTAAATTTGAAGTGAATTTCGTGCAACAGCACCTCATAATAAAACACTGGAATAAGCGCAGCTAACATCATAGTATACATTTTGACATTCGTGATTTACAGCGCAGAGGTGTTCGCATTGTTAACGATTTGTTGCTACTTACAGTTGAGTGCAGATAAATACGCACGAATTTATATCTGGGTCCAGAGGGTGTTGTTGGCCAGAGATAGATATATGTTCATTCACTCTAAGTTCTCAACTATTTTTGAGGAGTTTGAGTATGCGGAGTTTGAGTAGAGGGAGGTCTGGCGTAACGCGTACGCGTAACAGTTCCCCGTTTGAAATTCTCGACCCAAAAATACAAATCCACAATACGAATTTAAAACATTTTAACGCGGTGCGCAATTTAATTACAAATTTTATTGTTAGTGTATACCTGCAGTGCATTCTTCTTTATTTTCCATATCCAAACCATATTTTTCTCAAACACGCATTCTCTACGTGGTTTTTTTCTACACCAAAATTTTAGCATCTCTGCTTGCAAGACGTCACGTATTTTGATTTTTTCGCTTGATTTGTTCTTGTGTTTGCATAAGTGCGGCCGATCGGACACCAAAACCACCACCACCGCAATCTTTATACAGCTCTCGCTCGTGTCCTCCACCTCCAGTAGAGCCAGTTATCTGGAACGGCGGCGCCGACGAACAACCACCATCCACATTCAGCATTCCGTCACTCCAGTTCAGTCATTCGCGGCGTTCGGACGTGTTCGGTAAAGTAACGCAGAAACCAGCTGTAGTTGTGTACCGACAACACACACACATACACACACTCACACATACAGACGCACTCGCCAGTTGCCAGCGTTCCTCTGCGCTGAGCCCAACGAAACCACCTCCAATCGACTTTTGCTCAATCGCCAGAGTATGCACACACGCTATATATATTTCGCAAAACCCCAATCACATCACAATCGCGTTACGCATCGGCTGGGCGCGCCTGTGCCTGTGTCGTACATTCCGTTGCGGTATAAACACAAACACACACACGTTCAGACCTCGCTCAGACCACACGACTATCTATACTCACGATTCACGTTTTGCCATTAGAGACCTCCACAATTCACGAACACATGCATTTTTGCTTCACACATACGGACACATAGGCGAACACACACGCACACATCGACGTGCAATTCGCGCAAAGTGAATGGCGCATGCTCGCTCACCTGAACAGTGAACACACAGCGATTACCAACAACCTATAGTGCTGCTGGCTGGCTGGCTGGCTGGCTGAGTGTTTTTGCGCCTCGCTTATGCCATTCGAGCGACGTCGCTGTTTCGCAGCCATCACATACGTGCGCGTTTTGCGTATATGTCGAGAGATCGACAGAGTGCTATGTGCGGCCTGTGTATGAGTGTGTGCGTATGTGTTATTTGATTTTGATATATTTGCGCAAGAACGGCGAGTGCTGGTGGCTGCAAAATCGATTATCCACAAGCCGTCGAGCTGTATTCGCAGACCACACGAGTGGGCGCTTATCAGTAATTGTGTTTGTGCGATCCCAACGGACTTACACTGTGCGAATGCGGTTTATCGCCTTGCCAATACGTCAAATACAATTTGCAACAGAGTGCAGTTCGTGCACGCGAGTGCTGCAAGCTGCAAGTGACACGACGTCGGGTGCGAAATCACAAAGGGACAGCGCCCAGCAACAGGGGGATTAAAAACACGCACGTGCGGTGTTTGTGAAATTCGTCGAAATTCGTACAGGCGCGTGAGTTATTGTCGGCTATTTAGCAGTATATAATAAAACGCGTGCACAACTGTTTGTTTAGGTATTTTGTGATGTAATCGCCGCAGTCATGTGCGAAATAATTAATCCTTGCAACGTGCAACCTAATACCTATACCAAGCCAATTATTATGAGAATAACTGGAACCAATTAATCGCATAGAATACACATAACTGCTCAAGTCTGCGTTTTGTTCGTTATCTGCCGGACAGAAACTTGTATGACGATTCACTCCAATCGACGACGGAACGATTTTATCTGGTCTGGAATTTCGTCCATTGGCTCGTTGAGCATTTATTGCGTACGACTACAGACAGCTACAAAGTGAATGAGGACACATTTTAATTGTCACCGCAAGTAAACTCATTTGCTATGGTTCGTCGCTGCTAGTCGTACATCTATTTTCGGTTACAGCGCTCAGCTGATCTCTCTCGTGCAACGCGCGACAGGAGAAAGTCAGCAGCAGCAAAGTACCGCAACAATGTTTTATAACTAGATCCGCTTCGTCAGCGTCTAGCTGTCGTCTAACGTTTTTGTGCACACGATTTCAGGTCACTCCTCCGTCCAACTTTGTGCCACGCATTTTCGCAACGAATCCAGAGCATTTCAATTCAACATTCAACGTTGGCCGTTTAATTTGCAGTCGGCAATTGATTGGTGTGTGATTGAATATCGCCGATTGGGGCGACTCTCAATCGATGTGGGGATGTTGCATAATTGCTCGGCGTTACTCTCGATTGTAATGTGCGCTTTATACAATGCGTACCATCGCCGGCAGCCAAGTCGTGACGTCCAAGTCTTGGCAAACACGCGCCCGTCTATTTACTGCGCGCGCGCACACACACGCACATGTGTTTTCGTGGGATTGTCCGAATCGTGTTTTTTCTCATTTCGAAACCAGCCGCCTCACCTGTGGTGGAGTGTGTGGAGTGTAATTGCTGCGGAGCGCCAGCACGCGCACTCACGTCATTTCCATTGCAAACGCAATTTGTGCATACGTGTGAGCGCACATACACATTCACATTCGCAGACGCTGCATGTGTTATGCCGCCGCATCAACATCAACACACATGTGCACGATTTCCGCTGCAAGCAACTGCACGGCATGCGATTCGAGCGCATTCAAACAAATTCTCAACAATTGTCGCGGTCTTCTTGCTATCAATGAGGCGCACACATAGGCACACAAACACAGCGTAAACACTCACGCGCGAAGCGAATATGTGTGCGATGCGATGTGTTTACGTTGGCTTTGGTGATAAGGGCTCAACGCGCGACAATCGCGCGCCTCTCGTATCAACGCGGCAACATCGCGTGTGCGCGGTTTCTCAGTGGTGTTGCGGTTGGTCGTCGTCGTCGACGTTGTCGTCAATTGTGTAAACCGACCCCGCTTGCGTACACACAATGTTTGATGCCGATTGTGTGCTGCGGCTCGACTGCGATGTGGTCGAAATTGACTGATAGTGAGCTGGGCTTCGCTCTACACACGTTCATATTCACGGTGTGTGAGTGTTCGTGTTTCGTGTGCATGTTCGACAACCGCTGACAACGCGCTGACGATGACGAAGTTCGGTTGGTGTCGATGCAGTCGGCAGTCTGGTGTCGTGTGTGTGTGTTCACACGACACAACATTCTTATCGCACTCGATGCGGCGTTGTGTGCGGTTTATAATTGGAACCTGGCGCAGATAGAAAGCGAAGGGATTCGAGACTGCGCCGCGACAACCATTATTTATACACTCGCATTCCACACCGGAAGGTGAGAGACCAAACAACGCGTCGAGTGTGTTGTTTTGACTAATTGTCGCGTGTGCTTATTTTTCTGGGTAATCCTTAAAGTGCTGCAAATATTTATCGTTCGCATTATAAACTTCGTCAACTGTCGTCGTCGTCATCGTCGTCGGAATAGCAATCAGTCTCATCGCTCGGCATTTGGCATTCGGCATTTCCATAGCCGCATTTTTGCGTGTGCGTCTTCGATGCTCGACGACATTCTCTCACGCGAAGGAAATCCCGCCGCGCATCTATCTATTCTATTCCTCAGATATTTGTCAATAAGCAGCTTTCCGTCATTGCGCTTATCTCATATGCGCTTGGCTCGGCTGATTCGGTTGATTTGGCTCGCAGAAATGTTGTTCACAACATTTCCAACTAAAGCGTGTTGCGCGGTTAGCGTGCTCGCAAATTCGTCGCTGTTCGTTTCCATTACGGTATGGAGTATTATCGCACACTTGCTGCACAGCATGGCACACACATGGGCGTTTTATGGGGCACAATTTAAAACAATCTGTGCAAATCACGACGCACACATGGCTCAATTGGGAGTTCTGAGCTCTGAGCAGCTCTGTGCTTTGCGCGACTGTGCACAGCAGCAGCGTTAACATTAACAGCCGCCACGACGCAACAGTCGCGCAATTGAATTGAATCTGTGCGGCGCTCTCTAGAACAAACACCGCTTGATTCGCGCGCCCAATTAGCTTACACGAGTTTCGATGCAGCTGGTCGGTGGCGCGGTCGGTCGACCACCGTTAACCTCGGACTTTGCGCAGTGATAAGGACGATAACCTTGGCTTGAGGGGTGGTTTCGTTGGGCTCTGTTTCAGTCTGCAGTTGCGGTCGATTCGACTCACACGAACCAGTTGAACAGCGTGCCCAATATATACTAACGTTTTACACATTTCCCAATCCTATCGCGAGCGCAGCATTCTTCCGATTCCGCGTACATCGCCAGTGAAACTAATCGCTTCGCTGCACCATAATGGATCACTCCGCAATGGATCACAGTGTGCATGGTAAGTGTGTTTTGGTTTTTCGGATCAGCGCACGTTGACATGTTTGGTGCACATTTCTCCTGACACAACCACCACCACCACGACCAACCAACCAACCGACCATCATCACGCAGATCACGCTTCGATGATGGGCCACGATCACAATGCCATGCACTCCACACAAGCATCGGCGATCGGATTCGACACGCTCAGCGATACGGTTCATTCCGATCATTCGAGTCATAATGCTGCTGCTGCCGCTCCGCCACCGGTGGATCACCTCAGCCACATGATGTCGATGGCGGTGAGTACAGTTCGAGGAATTGAGGCAAAATGAAGATGAAATATGTGGAAATGAACATGTGTCTATTTGCATTGGGTTTTCGTATAGTTTTGTTTTCAAATTTGAGCAATATTTTCAACTATGTACTCATACGCAACATAACACATGTTCTTGCACACATTGGATCCTCAATTTGATCCGTGCCATAAACGTTGTGACCTTCCCTAGTTCTACGTGCAATGTTTAGTTACACCATTTCGTTCTGTTCTGCAGTTCCACTTTGGCTACACGGAAACTATCCTGATCAACCAGTGGAGCATCGCCAGCATTGGCGGCCTGATTGGATCGATGGTGGCCATCATCGTGATGGGCGCGGCGTACGAGGGCCTGAAGTACTATCGCGAGTATCTGTTCTGGAAGACGTACAATACGCTGCAGTACCGGGCAGTGTCGGTGCCCGAGAAGCCGGTTGTTGCGGAGGAAGGCAATCGTGTTGTGCAGTAAGTACGATGGATTACAAGGTGTATAACCGCGGATTGATTTCGGTGTTTCGATGTTTCAAGCTACAATAATATTAATACAGGGTGGTCACTTTCCGACTAACTTTTTGATCATGCCAAAAATCGAGTGAAAACACATATTTAACAATGGTTTGTGAGTTTATCTCGTAGAACACACCTCCCGATGTACTTTATTCCAATATCTTGTTGGAAATTATTTTTGTGTTAGCATTATACAATAGAAACCGTAACTACCCATTTTTCTATGTTATTGTTGATACAGATGTTTAGTGAATAGTTTTTAAAACTAAATTGCTTTTGTTTTTCTTGGTTTGTACATCCAGAATTTACTAATTTTAAGCATCGAAGATGTATATACACTTTACAAAATGACTGAATTTTAGAAATGTGATTTATTAGAATGAAATTAGTCGAACGAAATTCGAGAAAATATGTATTGTTTGTAGGATATCGAAATTTGTAGATAAATGGAAAGTTCGTATCGAAAAATCAATTCGGGCCTCTGTTAAAAACATATCTCAATAAAATATCGACTGAGCAGCCCTGCGCCACCTGGTGGCAATATTTTGAAATTTCTCTCTAGAAAGTGTAGTTTGGATCAATACCTTCAATTCCTAGAACAAAATTTCAACTCAACTACATACATGAGAATGTTTTGCCCAGTTTTGCAATCGAGTACAGCAAATCCACATTTAGTGCTAAATACAGATGATGCAAGGCTTACTTTTGGAATGGAATTAGGACCATTCACTGTAATTTGTTCATAAAAAGTCTAACTATATCGTAAATAGCAGATATGGCTATCACGAATTGCATTTTTTTCATCAGCCTTTGTCGGAAAAAACGATGAGTCAAAAAGTTAGTCGTAAAGTGACCACCCTGTATTTTAATTATCAAGAGTTGAAATATCGGAAAACGCATGAATTATATTATAATTATGAAATGAATGAGCACATTATTCGAGATGATTGGATCTTTGGACAAAATCAAATTACCTGGTTTTGTGCATTATTGAGGCATATTGTTGTCATTGCCCTGACACAGTCTTTACAATTATTTTTTCGTTCCTTCGTTCCTTGCCTCAAATCACGTTCGTATACCATACTCAAAACCAGACCAAGGTAATATTATATTGCGCTCAAAGGATATAACTTTCACATGACTGAACTTATACAGTGTACGTACATTTGCGTATTACTAGACTGAATTCTGATTCTTTGCTTTGTTAAGAGATCGTTTCCACACAGTTTCCGAATTGTTTCCGATTACCACCAAACCAATATTAATGTCCCAATCTCCGTTTCCGTTTCGTTTCGCGCAGTATGGTCGGTGAGGTGATACACAAACAACCGTAAGTATCTAATATCAATTCGCTGCAGGTCAACACCCCTCCCTTTAGTCTTATAGCCCATCTTCAACAAACATTATTCGACACTTGTCCTTAATAATTGTTGTACTGAATATGTCAAATTCTGCTACACATTGGTTTTGGTGTGCTTGTAGTTGATAGAAGCTAGAAAAAATCTTGAGACAAAAAGTCAAAGTGTAGCAAGATATTACATATTTAATAGTACAATATGGTGAAGGACAAGTAACAAATGACTGTCGGTGTACGAGCCGTTCTATAGTGCTTGTCTGCTTTCCGACCAATCTCTGGCCGAATAACTCGGCGCGAAAGCGCACGCTTTCTAACCTCGGAGGCGGGACAAAACCACACAGACTCCTACTATGACACCACATCTACCACACACTCGCTCGCGCTCTCTGGCTCTTTGACCTCTGACCAAAACTGAACAAACCATGCGCACGCAAACCCTTCAAGGACTTACTCTTCCAGGCCCACCATGTTCTCCAAAATGCACCTCTACCAGACGCTGCTGCACATCCTGCAAGTGACCATCTCCTTCCTCCTCATGCTGATCTTCATGACCTACAACGTGTGGCTGTGTCTGGCCGTCGTGATTGGCGCCGCCGGCGGCTACTTCCTGTTCGGCTGGAAGAAGTCGGTGATCGTCGATGTGACCGAGCACTGTCATTGATCGGCGGCCACGGCGGCGGACGACGAATAGCAGGAGAAGCCGTGGTGCGGTTGCGGCTTCTGTGGCGCTGGTGCTGAGGACGATGGCGGTTGTTTCGGTTCGACGGGACCGGAGTCGGCGGCGGTGGCGGTGGCTTCCACGACGGGACGAAGGGACGCCGGGCTGATGGGCTGCATGGCCGACAACTGGTCTGTGTATTTTGTATGTCGTGTGTGCTTGGCGGGCCAACCAAAAGGCGGGGCCACGATGAGGCGGGCGCTCGTTGTGCACAGCGAGATCCGCAGCCAGGTCCTGCTTTGTATTATCATTTCGTAGATCTTCCCCCACCCGCCCAGCTTGATAAGAACAGACTAAAGAAAAACCCACACACGAATACATGAATAGACTACGATGAACCGGGCAGCCTCATAAATTAGCGTCAGCGTCGGCGAACGAGAGACAAACTCCATTTATTGAGAAAACATAAAAACGCAAATAAAAATTGTACAAATTTAAGTAGAAACCACAGATACACAACCAGATATAGACTAATGTATAATTATACGATGTAATGCAGCTGCACGCCGCGATGGCTGCGCAATTGGCTTGTTGTAGAGATCGCCCATGATATCTGCTAGTTACTATGTGAAAATATGTGTACAACACTCATATAAAATGCAAGAAACCCAACACACACGTACACACTTTGTTATCAATGCAGTCCCAGCATTGAACATACACACACATTACTATACACAATATTATACACACAAGCAACATTAATTAAAATATACCTTCATGTATGTTGAGATACCTTCCATACAATTCAAAGCATATATTGATTTTATAATAACCACCCTTAGTTATTTATATTTTCTATACAAAAACTAAAAATGTTGGTACATGTGGCAACCGAAATACAAATATATTATATTCAAATACTATTTTATCAACAACGCGAAATGGGTGTGAGCTTAGTGGGTTATTTTATTAGGATATTGCTTTTATGTGGTCTTGTGTTTTGTGCGATTTATTTATCGTTTGTTGATAGCCGGAAAGCTGCATGCGGTTGGTTGGTTTCGTGATATGACAGAGGCAATGTGGTTTGCTTTGAACGTGCACAGTTTTGAACTAATTTCAACTGTATGCTGTATGAATGTGTTTGTAGCATGTAATAAGTCGCAATAACAAGTGTGAAGTTTAACATGCATGTTTAATGTGATGTTGGATATACAATATGATAATTAATTAGAGCAATCGTGAATCGTCCCAACCTACAATATTCAGATGAAGATTTGAAGACCATTCAATCTTTGATATAATATTTTGATTGTTCTCATTTTGATGCAATTTAGAATAGTATAAGTCAAATCCGTTTAACGGACACAAAAATGTCTATGCCTGACGCCTGAAACGTGGCTTAACGTTTTCAAATGCAACACTCTGCTATGTCCGTCGTTCAAAAGATCAATGGAAGTTCTTCTAAACAAAATTGTCAAAATGTTCTCTGTCGATCACACGATCGATGGAAGTCCCCATGTAAATAGACCGTTATTTTCAAATACAACATCTAGAATATTACACTAAATTCCATTCCCCCAAAAGGGCAACAAAATACACGGCGGAAGCACTTCTCCTCTCACCCCGCGCCATCTACAACGACATCTCCACATTCTGCACCGACCGCCCTAGCTCCACCCGGCCGGGCCACAAATAGAACGCCGGCGACTGCAGTTGGCCGCACGACGGACACCGACAGCCCATCGTCCAGCTGAAGCTGCCCAGCTTCGTCTGGCACTTGGGGCACAGCAGCGAGCCCTGCGGCTCTCGAAACACGCCGTCCATCCAAGCGATGGGCTCCACAAAGATGATGTCACGACACGGCTGCTGTAGTGCGGTCTCTGCATCCGCTTCGCCGGTCGGCTTCGGTGGGGCTGTTTTCTGCGGACTGGCACCCGCTCGACGGTGCTCTGCGGCCGACGAACTCTCCGGCGACGAGTGGTCGGAGAGGCAGAGCTGCTGTAAATGCAGCTGATCAGCTGGTGCTGTGTGAGGATGCAGATCGGCGTGTTTTGCTGGGGACGTCTTGGGGACGACTTCTTCCTCAATGTGGCATATGACTGCTGCTGGAGGAGTCGCTCGCTGATGCGTGATGATGTTCGACTTGGCGGCCACGACGCGCCGACACCGGCGACAGCGGTAGACGTGCGGCTCCGGCTTGGCCTGCTGCAGCGCCGGATCCGGGCGCACCAGATCGACGCAGCATTGGGGAAGGATTTTCGCTGCGACGATGAATGGGGTGTGTGAATGGATGTAATTGACAATCAATTTCGAGTTACAGGTCATTTATTCGTTTTACTTTATGAACATTTTGTATCGAAAAATCAAACAAGGGTTTAGTTCTACAAACGACAAAAAAATCTATTGTTCGAAAAACGACGAGTATTTCTATTTAGACGACACATGTTCCAACTATTGAAATATAGGTTTGAAGACGGACATGCCATCGGTCCGTATATTATACTGTTTCAAATTATTGGATATCGAATATTGTGGTCTGATTGACAAAAATACAAGGGGCCATAGTGCCATAGTAATTTAGAAGAACAGTGGACACGTAATATTTCCTTCAATTTTGCGTATCATCCTATCCAATGATTTTATTGTACAGTATTTTGTTTCTTGTCAAGAGACAGACAAAACAGGCGGGCTGGAAAATTCCATTCCATTGAAGGACGATATTCGGAACTTGACATCGATAGGACTTTTGTTCGTTCGATATTTTAATTTGATTGAAGCAACTTTTGTTATTGCGAAGAAATTGGTATCGGCGTATTTCTTGTTAAAGCACTGCCAACAAATATTCGGATTTTTTAAAATTCCGTACTGGCCAATTTGCAATTCTGACGAAAACAATTTAAAAAATGCCAAACAAAATTTCGCGAGATAGAAAAGAACAGTTGTTCGATATTTCTGATACGCATCAATATCAAACGAATTTCTCAAATGTCGCGTACCTTTTCTCATCTTTTCGCCGGCCTGTCGTAGCCGGTACATCTTGAAGGCTGCGTGCTGCGGATCGATTTTCCAGCCCATGCGATGGAACAGCCGCAGTTGTTGCACGAAACTGGCGTTCGGCGCCGCGGCCGGACATTTGGCCTTCACCCTGTGCGATGCGAGATGCACGTGAAGCTGAGTATTATATATGCCTCACGCTCACGCCGCGCGCAAGAGATTGTTGGCCAATGATTGTGTCGTTGTCGTGGTCGTGGAGTAATAATGTAACGTAACACACGCAAGAGCATATAATGCACCAACCTGTCAAAGGCCGGCGTGAACGTTATCCGGTGCGAGCGCATCAGGAATGCAATTACGATGGTCACGCTGCGACTGGTTCCGAAATAGCTGCGACGATGCCGCCGCAGGCAATCATAGAAACGACGTTGTGGCATACAATTATATTGTGATATGTTGCACGCGCTGCGCCGGATTTGCGCTCGAGCCTTACCAATGAACGAGAACTCGGCGGTGCTGCTGCGCCAAAGCCTCGCCAATGAAGCGCGTGCACTCGTCAAAGTGCGTCAGCAGATCCTCTTTCGCCACATCGGAAACTGCGCGGTGCGGCATGATGTTTGCGTTCGTGTTTGCGCGGATGGACGGATCGAGTTGATTGAGAGCATTATAACTACTTTTATTCCAGAGAAGCATATCCCACGATCATTGCAAATGTACATTTGCAATCCCTTCGCAAATGAGAATTTGATAAAAATAAAAACGCGAAACACTATTGATGCGCTTGATTCGCGAAATGCAAGGTGCTAATTGGTAAATTTTCAATGATTGAAGAGGCCCCTTTGATTTCTTTCTAGAGAGCACATTTAATTGAATTAAGAATATGCATTTGAACTTTCCATTAAATTAATCATCATCAGTCACAATGTCCATATTTTCTTTGCAATTTCCAAATGCAAGCATTTTCATTCACACCTTGTTGATGACAACATAAAACATGTCATATACATACCGCCAGAGATACGCTTGATTAGAGGTGCGAGTGGAAATTTGAACAAAAAACTCAATAGAGCTCCTACTACATGGTTCATTAAGTCCCGGGAAAAATGATAAAAACACCAACTTTTTGATGACACCTTTTTGTATCCTCTACATATTAGTCTCCTTCAAGGCATTCAGCCTAAATCCAGCGATCCTGCGATCACCTTCGAAACGTATTTTTAGCTAACTCTTGCAAAATGCTATTTTTTCCCCGATTTAAATTTTGAATTTAATGAAAAATACTAGTAATAACTTTAGGGCCAAATACGGTTATAAACGAAAATGGGACCCAATTCATAAATTATGTCGATTTTGTCGATTTTGTCGACTGATTCCTGATTCCTGATTTCTTTAGCTTCCCAACATTTTTTTTTCCGAAATTATTTGGTATACTTATTGAGGTTCGTCTTAACTGGCACATTTAGGCGTCGACTGCGTGCCACGTCTGCGGTGCCCAAATGGCAGGTAAGGAGTTTTGGGAAACAATTGCGTGGTTTGTTTTCGGCTGGGGAAGAACCTGGACCACACGGAACAAAACATGTTTTTTCCTATCAGAAAACAGATAGTGCTATATCATTTATGAAATGTGATAAACATTTTAAATTTCTCTTATAAAAGTAGGCACATTCGTAAAATGTTATCAATTTGGAAGTGGTGGCACCAGAACACCGATTTTCCCGGAACTTAATGAGCCGTATATATACTTGTAACCGAAAGATCAGGGAAAACGAAACCTGCCTTGCACGTATTTGTTGACAATGTCCGGCTGCTGCAGAATGTGCGTGGGCAACGGACACGAGTCCAGCGTCAGCACGTGCGTGATGCGATGCTGGCGCAAGCGCTCCATGTCGCTGGCGGCCGAAGCGTTTCCTGCATTAGCAATCGCATGAAACAAACGCAACGAACGACCGTGAAATTAATAAGACGCTTCGCTATTGTTTGCTCGTTCTGCGCTCTGCTATGCATACCAATCCAGATGCCCGCCTCGATTTCGCTCAAATACGCCGTGTTGTTATGGCGCTTCGGCGATGCAGCGGCGGCGGCAGTGGTGGCATCATGCTCGTCATCGTCGTCGCCCATTGTCACCCTGGCGCGTGGCGGCACTTGACGTTCTCACGCACTTCACCAGACACCGACGACGTCGTCGTAGACGAATAGAGGCTGATGAGTTCCGCCGCCTCCTCACTACGACGCAACTGCACGAGCACGCTAAGCACACTAATGACTGACTGCGCGGCGAGCAGCGCCGTGCAGAACTATGGAATACGCCAAAGAACGCGGAGGAACACGCGCTCGACCTGTGCAGCTGCGACGACGACGAAGGGAAGGTAAGAATAATTTATAGGTGTTGGCGGGCGGGATGTTGTGTGTTGTGTGAGCACAGCGGCAGCGAATTTCGCGTGAATCGGTAATGAGTTTGGCGACGAGTGAAAGCCGTTCAAAACACGCGCAAGCTTCGCATTGAGTACGTATAACAGAGAGCGGCGCGGGAGGCGACAGCATAAATATTATGATATCGCGTCTCGCGTCGATTGTATGCGCGCACTCGGTTTGTGTGGGTTGGCGGGTGTGTGTGAGCGTGTGTGTGTTCGACTGACACACATTCGACACGAAAGCCGCAAGATATGGACCAAGCCGCAATTGCCAATTCGATGCAATATAGCAAGTATGTGTGGAGTGGGCGGAAAGTGGGTGGTGAGGTTGTCGACCGTTATGTCCGCTTGCAGTCGAATGGGTGGGCAACTGTAGCGAACGTTTGAAGCGTGGGAATCCATACAAATGCATTTTCTCGCATATAGTGAAATAGAGTACACCTTTTTCTGCGACTAGTTTGATAACGCATGTGTCTGACATTGATAATAAATTTGAGCCTAAGTTGGGCTCTAAAAATATCTTGAATTAATTTACCTGTAAAAACGAACCATAAAACGTTAGAAAATCGCACGCGTCAACGCGTGCTCTCGATGCTAATGATAATGAGAAATGACACAATATTAACCAAATATATCGAGTGATAGACCGTGAAGAATAAAGTTATCGTTGAAATCGAATCTATGTTCGATCCAATGATAATGTGAAAATTCACGATAAGGTATTTGTTATAATGACGCGATAGTAGAGTGGGTAGCGTAGTCGGGTTTTGGAATCACAAGTTTTTATTCGAATCCCCGAAGCGGCACCTAAAATTTATCAAACGCGTCGTCAAAAACTGGGAACTGTGTAATCAGCAATAAACAGGTTGCTATACACAAAAACAATA
>JANTBZ010111510.1:0-16434 GCA_024741255.1 Exechia fusca | reverse complement strand
CAACCCAACATGGAACCCCTTTTTGTAATATAAAGAATCGGTTGTATAATACGAACGAAGAGGTCTTTTTTAGAGCGTGTTTTTAGACACAGGTGAGACTTTTCATAACATGTTTTCTTATACGATAGAATAAAGTTCGTTCAAAAAAACTGCATCATTGGATTTGTTCTATGATTATTGCTAGACGTACAAAACGACAAAAAACATAGATTTCAGTACATGGTTTCAACTTTAAATTTCGGGTCGTAGACTATCACAAAATGATCCATTCTAGAGCACAGCACAGGGTTTGAGTTTCAGTTCACGCGCCTCGCACAGCACACATCACAGGTTAGGTCGAATGTGAAAAGGGGCCAGCGCCGCACACACATGCCGGAGTCGCTCTCACACTGTTGGGGTGCATTGTGCACTGTGCGAACATGCGGCTTACTGGCGCACAGCGCTGCGATTGCGATGCATTCCAGCAATATGCGTTCCAGCACGGTTTACATGTGTGCGTGCATGAACGCGAAATGTACGCTCCTGCGTGTAACCATGCGAATAGCATAAGCAAATAATGCCAGAACATGTGTTCTCCGCACCATTCGACAGCGTCGCGGACTCGTATACGATGTTTAGCAAATGCATGTGGATTGACCGCCTCGCATAACACACTGCTTATGTTTGCAGTCACTCACTTATTATTGTCATGCATTATTTGGGGTTTGGGGACCGCAAATACCCACATATATAAATCGTACGAAGTATGATATTTTTAGCCCTGCTTGACAGTGATGAAAATGCCAGTGGCCCAGACCACGTCGGGTGATACGCAAATCTCGTTTCGTCGCACCACACATACACACACAGTGAGCTCTGCTTGTCAGCATGTGTGTGTGTGTGTGTGTGTTTGTGATAATACAAACTGATGCTGTGATAATGTTTGTGTGTGCGTGAGTGTTCATGTTGCGTGCGTGCCTGTGTGTATGTATGTGAGTGTGTGTGATGAGTGCTGGATTTGTGCGCATAAGTCAAATCATCTTTGTCTAGACGCTAGGACTAGAGAGAGAGCGAGAGTGAGTGCGAACACGTGCGTGCGTGCAAGTAGGTGTTTGAGTGGGTTATCGGCTGCTGCTGCGGCAGCCACAGCAGGTAAATGACCGCGCATTCGCACCCTCGCCCTCGTCTATTCACGGACTATCGGGCTGGCAAACTTTTTCACCAACCGTGCGCGTGTGTGTGCGTTGATATCGATTTGCAATGAAGCTCGATATCCAACGAATCTAGTTGCGCTTTCGTCGACGAGCCATCCGACAACACAACACAGCTCTAAAGCCGGTTATATTGGCCTGAGCACCGAACAAAACGCAATTTACTTTCAATCGAGTTTGGATGGTGTATTCGAGGTGTGACCGATGGAAATTGGGCAATTTGTTATATCTGGCTGGCTTTGCAGCAGATGATGAAGTTCGAAGCGACATTCAATGAATTCGATTTCGACGCATTCGATGATGAATATGAAGAAGAGCCTTCGGCTGTTTATGAGTATTGCTTTCGGAATCGTTTGTGGAATAGTTATCAATAAACAGTTGGAAACTACGTTTTTGAAGAAGAGGAACTTTGCACTTTATTTGAAAATGTCGTCAAGGTAATTCACGAATGTGCTCGTAAGTTTGACATTTATTGTTGAAGACCTTGTCGAACCTATTTTAATGAAAACTTATACATGTTTGTTCGAAATAGTTAAGTTGACATGTTCGTAATACTAACATCTAAAAATTAACCTGAAGCACTCCGTTGCGTTGGTGAACCTTGAAAAATAACATCTTATTCTTTTTTCAATTCAACTTTACATTCAACATTGAATACAATTTTAATATTCCAACGTATCATGTTTATCTTGGCCCACTACTCATGATATTGGTAGTTCCCCAGCGATATGACACGATTCTCGATACCCATTCGAACATTCCTCTCGTATTGACGCATCTCTCGTTACTTCCTCCTTCCTTCCAGGGTGAATGTTCCGGCGGCGCACTGCCGGTGCCCACCGTCAACGAAGGTCCCGGGCCACCGATCTGCCCCGAGTCCTGCGAAACGATGCGATTGCGCGGTGACCCGCAACACAGCCCCTCTGCAGCCGGAAGCAGAACCAGCCACAGCAGCAGCAGCAGCAGCAGCAGCAACAATAATTATAATAGTAATAGTGAACAGCACAGCAAACACCAAAGCACCAACATGAACATCGTGGCCGAATCGCGTCTGGCAGCGACCGCCAACGGTCCGTCCGCCACGCGATCCGCTCCGTCACAACTTCAACAAAAACCACAACAACAACCACCTCTCCAACAACAACAACAACAACCACCACCACCGCAACCGCAGTGCCTTGACTACTTTGGCGACCAGGCGGCCAACAGTCCGGCGCAGCTGTGCTACGCCGGCAACCGGCGCCCATCCGGCCGCACCTCCGACACCACCGACATCGAGGACCGGCTGCGCACGCTGCGACTGCGGCACTGCTGCGAGCGCACCGTCCTCGGGGCGCTGCATCCCGACGGGTTGCGGGCGGTGCGCGAGGGCGGCGCCGCGTGCGTGCGCGCGCTCGCCGATCTGCTGGAGGCGGACGCGCTGGCGGATCGCGTGACGTGCGAGATGAACGACATCCTGGTGCGGTACGACTGCCGGCAGCTGTACTCGATCAAGCACGGGTGTCTGGACTGCAAGGTATGTGTTCGGGATGGTTGGCTGAGCTTCGGATGAATTATATGTACAGTTTTCACTGTGTGATGCTAGCTGGAAGTTTTGTTCGAAATATTTGTGGGCTCATTGATGATTAGATTATACCAGTGTGCTCAAAATGCTTTCGGTTCATACGTGAATATTGTTACCATATTTTGAAGAATTCCCTGATACTTCTTTGTCGATTCAAATTCGTTATTTAGTATGGAATGAAACAATGACGAAGCACGATTCAAAACTCAATTTTGTTTAACGCATTAAAACTTCCCCCTAGTAACTACACTGTCTATACTTTTTCAAAGACAGTGCATATGTGATTTTTTCAAACGTTTTTATAATACGTTGTATGAGTGATTCCAGTGACGTTAGAAAATCTGAAATTGAGTGCACTATTGAAGCCGGAATGAACCGTGACTCGACACACTCGATGCATATGTATTTCCTTGAATACATTTTTTAACTGGATTTTGGATTTCATCAGAATGTGAGGAACATAGGAGGTTCAGGAAAAGTAACTCTCAATGCTATGTTGGGATTCGAACGAATAATAATTATATCAGAAAAATCTACAGGAATTACACGCCCGAATATTCGACAGAAACGTCTAATGGTTTGTTTGACCACATGGATTTTAATCAGTAGCGCGGGAACGATGGAATTTCAAACACAGAGCATTTGGCAAATCATGCGAATGTCGCATAGCCTTTCTGGGTGGTTTTTGCGGTCTCGCGCACAAAAATCTGCGGTGCTTGCGCAACTTAAGTGAATCGGTAAAGGTCGAGTGATGATGGTTGTGCCACGCTTCTGTTGTTTGATGTTGTTTGCATAGGCGAGCTCAACATAAACTCACACCAAATACAATGAATCGTTAGCCCGTCGCCACGTTTCACGACGGGTTTTCTCATTGTCAGGGCATGGAAACCGTGCTGAATGTTATTTCTGCCACCGTCTGTTCAC
This sequence comes from Exechia fusca, assembly GCA_024741255.1. Lineage (NCBI taxonomy): Eukaryota > Metazoa > Arthropoda > Insecta > Diptera > Mycetophilidae > Exechia > Exechia fusca. Next base: position 12,756 of record JANTBZ010111510.1, on the reverse strand, counting down.
GCGAAATCTGCGCGTGCGCGCGTTATAAAATCCCGACGACGAGATGGACGTGATTCGCACAATTACCATAGAATAATGCAATTCCACGAGTGTTGTCAAGTGCTAGTGAAGGTTCGCTCAACGATTGAGAAATTCAGCAATACTGCGTATACTCTAATGGTTTAATGAAATATGATGTGATATGATGGAAACAAGACTGCGCTGATTTCGCGAGTCCTCCGATTGCTATTTTCTACAAAGATTGTTAAAAGCGATGTACTACTTCAATATTTTAAAGTCGAATGACTCGAAACATATCTGCAGGATTGTAGTTATTTATGGATCAACCGTTCGGCGAATTCGATCATCGGATCGAATTTACTGCCTCTATTTCATGTAGATGGTTGTGCATAAAGTTACAGCATCTGCATGCAGTATCTGCACCGCCTGCATGTGTAGTACATGTCAACCACTGAATACGCACCACACAGCAGCATCGGCAGCATCGACGTATCCGACGTTGATGCGACTGCAGATTGTGTCAGTCAGCCAGTCAGTTATAAATATATCACGCTCGCAATAAACCGCCAGTGCACCGATGTGCACCGCCAGCACTTACCACGCGCACCTGTGCTCGTGTGTAGCGGCAGGCAGCCGACGCAAGTGTGCAACACTAACGGCACAAGTGCACACGACGATTCACTCTCTCTCTCGCTCAGCATGCGCGGTGCGTGCGTGATGTAGTTATTCGCCCGGCACACCTCTAGAGCGCGTGATGTTTGTCTGATTTGGCGCTGCGCTTTCTCTGCCTGCGGAATAAATCACGAAAGGGACTATCGTCACTATCATCTATCTTCGCCGCCGTGTGCCGCCGTGTGCCGCCGTGTGTCAATGCGAACGGATGGCGCGGCGCAAACGAAAATAAACCGCACTTACACGCTTCGTTATGCGTCATGCGTACATATATACTGAACTATAGGACTAGCTAGCTAGCAGAGTCGTAAGTGGTCGCGATATCTGATCGGCGCGACCTTAAAACGATGAAAGCGCGCCCACCCCAACCACACATCAGAGCACATACACACACACACACACACCACCATCATGGTGATATGCCACTCAAAGCGAAAGACCTTAACACCATAAATTGCATATAAATGCTTCGTGCCAAATTGAAAATCAATTTCTCACTCACTTCACAAATCGCGGTTACCCGGCGCACAACACGTACGGTCGGTCGGAGGAGACACGGACGCGAGGCAAGCCAACAAACACACACGCGACGACGCGCGTCCCATCATATGAGTACGTGTGTATGTATCATATACGAAGCGAGTGAGTTCCTCTGCGACAACGGCGAAAGCGTCGCTGCCACAAAGACGATGGCAGCACTTGACGGCGCTCGCGCCTTGGCGCGCTGCTGCACGTGTGAATACCCACACACACACACACACACATACCCATTTCGCGAACACTCTCGCGTCGTGTCGACGAGTCTGGAGCACTGGAAAATCCATACTTCCGCTTCCATACATGTGCATACAGCATACTATACATGCATATGCTGTGCGAGCGCCGCAGTGTTGAATGCATTATTACACAAGAGTCTCGGTGATCTGACTGTGTGTGGCATCACTTTGGCGACATCGACGACGACGACGACGACGACGACGGCAAAGAAATTGTTTTCTTATTGGGTCGCAACATGCTCACGTCGTGCTCACGTGCGCCCACGCGCATTGTGCACGTCGGATTTCCGATGCCTGGCGATGCACTCGTTTGCCTGTGTGCATCTCGAAGTGGTGTGAGTTAGAGTGTGTGTGTGCAGTGTGTACTCGAACAGGAATTAATATGTCGATACTAAAGTGTAATGTGCATCGGCATGTTATACTGTACAAATATGTACCAGTTCTACTAGCTTAGAACTTGGATGCACTTCATCAGCAGGCGCTCGATTTGTTTGATTGTCATATGTCTTTGGAAAGGTCTGACATTCAGCTTCAACGTGCAATATATTTGTTCATGATTCCGAGCCCGGAGCAACATCAATGCGGTGTTAAAAATGTCGATGTTGTTCAGAAAAAAGGTTTATTTGCGGGAAAAACTGAGTCCGAAAACATGCATTTTGTAGAACTGGTATGTGGTATGGGTACGTTACTATTGCAAAACATACACGCACACGACACAATGTACTCGAACTAGTTGGTTCGGTGGGTAGGTCAGCAGTGAAGCTGGGAATTTCTAGGACTACAAGACTACAAGTATTTTGTTTTGAAGTCACGAAATGAGTATGGAGTGATAAATCGTATGCACGCAATGCAATGAGAAACAATGTATGAATAATGGTATAAATAAATATAATACAGAAAATAGTTCAAATGAACATATGAAATATTAAAGTCAATAACGAAGTCGACATACGAAATTTATTCCTACTGGTGTGTTTCATTCAAAAACGTTTTTTCCGTGAACTTCTGGACCTTAGTCATCAGCTCACTCACTCACTTCAATTCGCACTGTGAACTGTTCTGAAGTTGTTCGAGTATGAGTTGGAGTTGTAGACGCTCATTGTACGTTGACAACGTCGTTCGCCTTGCGTGTGTGTGTTCGTGTGTATGTGTGTTCGGCTGTCCTCGTATTACGCGTTATCGTACTGCTGTTATGTACACGAGCATCGTGGTACATGGATATGCCGCAAACGCGTGCGCCAAACACGTGCCTGCAGCACAGCGAATACACACAAGTATGCACACACAGGCGTGTTGTTCAAATGTATAGTAATGCTACATGCTGAGGAGTGGGTGCGCGCTTGTTCTTTAATCGATTTTAAATAAGTCCTTACAACTGTGCGAATGCGAGTGTCGGTGTCGGTCGATGTGTGTGCGATGTGCGTTAGGTGCGAGTATGTGCGGACGTGTAATGCATATGTGGTCGGCAATGTTGTGTGTGCTGTCAGTGCGGTGTATTCGTAACTTTTTAATTGGTTAAAAGCAAACGAACGAACGAAGCGAATGCGATGAAGCAACGAGCACGAGCACACACAACCCCCAACAATGTAATCTCGGTTCGGATGCCACGACATACATTAGATCCACACATACACACACACACACATATGCGCGCACACAAATCTCGAGCCGCAGTCATAAAAGGGGCCGCCCTTCATTCCGGATTAAATGCACAAATTGTTGTGACATGATGACACCCGCTAGAGCACACACACACACACACAGTCACACACACTCACCGAATACCGTATTAGACGTCTATAAATTCGCACCATAACCATTCAATAAGGACGGAATAAAATTTCGGCAAACACCGTTCCTGCCATTCGCACAACGCCAACGCCAACGCGCGAACGCGTGTGTGTCAAATCCGATTACAATAAAATGACGACGGCGCCGGCGTCGCCAGCGTCGTCCTCGTCCTCCATGTCTTCGTCGTCGGCTCGACGAACGCGCTCATCCGTGCGAAAGGCCGAAAACTCATATAGGGCGAGAGAGTGCGCGAGAGACATTGACTGTCTGTGTTGTTTCGCATTGGTATGCTGACAAATCTCGTCGTCCCTCGTGGCGGCGGCGACGACGACGACGACGACGACGTCGACATCGATGCAGTGGCAGTATAATAACATGAAGATATACGCGACCGAACTCACATACGCACACACTCGCGCACACGCGCAGTCGAGCTGGCCTATCGAGATAATTCGGTTATAGTTTTTCGAGCCCTGCTGCTGCTGCTGCGCCTATGTCACGACATTCTGCGAAATCCCCGGCGTTGTCGTCTCAGTGCGTCAGCCAGTGTGTATGTGTGGGTGGGTGTACTGCCGCCAGCAGCCATATTCTTCTCATCGTCGTCGTCGGTTCAGTGTGTGTGCGAGCGAGCATTTGAGTCGCTCGGGTATTATCTGATCCACCTCGATCTGTTCGGCAGCAGCAGCTGAAGCTGAAGCCGAGGCATCAGGCTCAAATCGATTTCTTGTCAATGTGTGTGTGTGTGTGTGTGTGTGTGTTCACGTGTCTGTGCGTGTGTCTGAGGTTCGTCGATGTCGTCGAAGGTGGACGACGACGGGTGGCAGAGACGCTGTGTGTGTCTGAGTATGTGCGACGTTCTTCAAGTCGACCTTGTCCGTTGTTTGCGGTGAAGAGCGATTACTCGACAATAAAATGTCCACTCCATAACACTAATAGTGTAATAAATGAAATTAAGTCTACACTACCATCCGATTACGACGACGCCGACGACGACGTCGACGAGGGCTATCCTCCATCACACACAGTCACACTCAGCCGAGTCGAGTTGAGCCCGATTTCACGGTATTGAATGTTGAACAACCCGAACGCTATTTATCACTTTCGAATGCCCCCACAAACGGGCTCACGCATGTCACTTTGTCTGTGTGTGTGTGTGTGCTACTCTATGATATGCTCTCAGTCGGTCCAGACAGGGACCGCATTGATGACCATTTGGCTTGGTTTCATTGCCATATATGAAATGTATTGTATAGTTGACTGCATTCATGTTCACTCGTCAGCGCCGACGCAATTGTACACTGGTCGCTAGTGTGTTTGTTAGTGTGTGTATGTGTGTGTGTGTGTGTGTGCGTAAATCGTCGTGCGTTCATTGCATTATATGATGGGCTACTGGCGGAACGACACGACACCGACGCCGACGCCCATATAACCACTAATAAAACGGACATAAAATCCGAAATAAAATTAGAGGCACGCACTAGCACTCACGCGCGTAGACACACACACACACAATGTTACCAGCACGTTTAATGTTCACACGTACAAGCGGCGGCTGCGACGGCGGCGTCTGGTGGCGGCTGGTGCCGAGGGCTGCCGCTGGCTGGCTGGCTGGCTGGCTGAAATGGGGGGCGGTTTGGATGTGAATTGTGAACACAGTTTCACTACGTGCGCAGTGCGCTGAGAGCGCTAAGCGTTGTCGTCGTCGCGAGGGACACACACATCGATGTGCACAGAAACTATAGTTTCGCGTGCGTGCGTATGCGTGTGCGTGTGTGTGAGTATGTGAGCGAATTATGTGTGCGCGTGTGCATGTGTCATGTGTGGCTGACGGTCGACATAGTGCTCGTGTGTGTGTGTGTGTGAGCGTGTGTGTAGAGAGCTTCGGTACATCTTCAGCGACAACGGATGATTCTGCTGCTTTTGCTGCTGCTGCTGCTGGCTGTGGCGGCCGAGGCGGTGATGGTGGTTGGCAGTGACGACGTTGGCGACAGCGTTGGCTGCGGCGCGTGTGACAACATACTTAACCACGTTTCGCCGAACGTGCGTGTGTGTGTGTGTTAGTCGAACACGTATTCGTTAGCACATGTACCATGTAGGAACACAGATACACATATAAAACACTAGCACAGGACCGTGGCAGTATGTGGAGGGCATTTATAACTCGTGTGAGACTGATAGTGTGAATACACGTTTTTTTTTGATAGTGTTGCATACATTGAAATAAAATATAATTGAAGCGTTCATCATATTGATTGAATCTATGATCGATGCAAAGTGTGATTAATTGATGTTTATTCGTTCGATAGACATGCTTATGTGGTTTAACACATTTCAGTCGAAGGGTCGATTACTCGACACGCAACTTTGGTATTTCGTCGAGCCTCACCTGAGAGAGATGTCTAAGGAGTGAGGCTGACAAAAAACGCATAACATAAAAAATCAACAACTCAAGAACATGTGCTGCAATCTTGACAAATAGAACGGAATATCAACGAAGGTTTGTTATATAGAATTTCATCGAAAATAAAACGAACCATTATTTGATATTGACAAAATTATCAAGCTGTTTGAGAATACCCTAAATCATCCGCTTTTTTGTAGTCTCTGTGACCTTTCTGGCAGCTTCAATCCATCGTTTTTTATATCATCGATGTCCTTGGCTTTGGTATTCGTCTACTTCAATTCCCTTTTTACTAGAGCCCAATATCGCTCTATTGGCCGAAGCTCTGGACAATTCGGTGGATTAGCCTCCCTGGTTACGAATGTGATGTTACTATCATTGTACCAACCAATCGTAGAAGAGCTATGATGATCACGACGCTAAATCAGGCCATACAAACTAGAAACCATACGCTCTCGAATGAATGGTCGGAGTCGTTCCTAGAGACACTCCTTGACATATACATATATTTTGGTTTTATCGACCAACAAGTGATGAACGATATGCTAAAATCACTACACATGCGAATCGCCCGTCAAACCAGATTCAAATAAACATTCATTTGTATGACGTAAGTTTACAGGAGCGCTTTTAGCAATTAGTTTAACTTAACGCACCTTAGGCTAGCCGCAGTTTTTTTTCACATTGTACTCTCATCGCAAACCTATTCTTCTTCACGAGAGATACCACTTTCATCGCCTTTTTTAGACTCGCGAGAGATTTTTTTCTTCCGAAACCTTTTTTCTTTAAAGATAGAAGTTGGTTCTATATGACCTGATATAATTGTCGAGTCATATCATTTTATTGATCAACTTCTAATTTATTGGCAGAGATCGGTTGACTACACTGCGGATTATCTATGTATTTTGAATATTTGGCCAGGAAGCATATACGAAAACTTGGGGAACAAAACGAACGTCTTGCAGAAGTTTCATTGATTTTGGCTCATCGGATCTATTATCTAATTTTGTTCCATTACTAGTTGCCAGTGATACAAAGTATTCATCATACCCGTTATCAATTTCTGATATAATTGATCATATCCGGTAAAATAGTGGATCAATCAATGAATCTGTTATAGGCAACAAACCACATCGCTCCTTTTGCACCTCACGATTGCTACGGTCCTGCACATAATAGGACGTAACATGTATAAATGTATACGCCGAGCACCGTATAATTTATGTTCGCTCATCTATTAGAAGAGTCGGTGGTCGTCGTGTGTACGCCGCAAAATTGGTCGCCACAAGCCAGGCGACTGGTTGGTGGTTCGGGCAACGGGGAAAACACGGCCGACCAGCACGCACCGAGTTTTCTGGCTCGTCACGAACCGACGAACGAGTACATTACGCCGTGTGGCTGACGTGAAGTGACGGCACACATGCACACATGCACACACATGACGACGTACTCTACTAACTTTGCGGCTGCACACGCACTCACAGTTACACATACACAGACCGGTTTGGTGGTCGAAGAACGAGTGAGCGAACGGGAGAATGGAAGAAAGTGCCTCCTTCAGTGGCGGGCGTGCTATTTGTATACTATCGCATATTATGTATGTTGTTTCTGTGTTCATAGCATTCATAATATACTTTATATAGTACATATACATGAATGAATGCATGGGTGCATCAACAAACCAAGACCAACTATAGCCAACACATAATTCTTGGCAACAAAGCACCAGAGATTTGCTCGGCCAAAGTTTAGCAGCAATGTAATATTCGCCTATGTTCTGTTGGGCATTCTTTTTGTACACGGCGACGCAGCGATGGCCAGAAGAATATGAATATGTCGTACCTTGAATGTGCGCGGGGTCTCTTAACATTCATAAAAATTTAAAAACGTATCTCTAAACTGAACTCTCTCATTAAATATCGTTACAATCTTCATGAGATATCATCAGTATGACGCCAAGAATAGTGGTGACGATGAAGATTACTTTTGATTTAAGTAATTTAACATGTTTACATGCGCCCGAGCAAAGCTGCCGGATCCATAAAATCGTTCCTAGCCTATCGCCACGGTTGGCGTAGCAGTCACTCTCGGCAAATAGTGGTACTGATTGAATGCGGCTTCTCAGAGTGAAGTGGGTTCCTTGAATGTGCGATCTGCGCTTGTGCTAGCGAACACTTGTTTGCAATAATTATTATGTGTGCTCGCTCATAAATCCGACCATCCAGTCAACTAGAGACAGTCGCGTGAGCTCTCTCGTTGCACCCGCAAACGAGTGCATTTCTTGCGCAAAGTCTCCTTTGTCGTGATGTCGCAACGCAGTGGTCGGTTCGAGCATTCCGAAGGTCTGTGGGTCTCACAGATTGTTGGTGTCGGAACAAAATATAATCGAGTTTCAGAAAATGTTGTTGGATTTCGAATATATCTAGAATTTTAAAAATGTATCTCCTAATCCTGATATTTTGGAAAATAAGAATATCATTCAATCAATCCAATATCAATGTATCGAAATGGTTGACAACCCTAACAGCTGAAGATAGTGATAGAAGGACGACTCCATTCATGCGCTTCTTCGCACACGCATGGAAAATCAATGAAAATTACACACGCACACGACATCGAGCACACGCACAGTCTGCAGGAGAAACTTGTTATTTGTTTCGTTTTCGCCCGGCTCGGGCCAAAGTTCTTGTGTAATATCGCACACATGCCGCGCACATTATACGGTCATATTGATCTGGCGCGGGTTTTTAGTATTTTCGATACCGAGCGAGGTTTGTTGCGTTCTGCCGCGCACAGCATACTAATATACGGATTGTATTATTCGCACGCTCACACGAACGCACCCCTACACACACATATACACACACACACACACGGACGCACACAAGTACGCTGATTGTGCAGATGGTGGTGTTATTTGCACACTCGCACACACATGGAGATTTACATGCTAAAGTGCTTTGGCCCAGGGTGATGTGGTGACACGATGTTGAATATTTTTGGCAACATCACACAACCAACACGCTCAACTCGCATTGGTACGTAAATTCATTAGAGTGTTTGTCTGTGACGCTCTCGAACAATTGTCCGCACAAGTGTGTTTGTCGTATTATTGCAATCGACTGTGGTGCTAAGTGAGCAGTGCCCGAGCATTGAGTGCATTTTAGTATATATATACACACATACAAGAATGAACATCCAGCAATGGAGCAACGGCCACCTATTTGGTTGGGATATGAGCATTACATTAACTCGCTCAGACTCACCGAAAGCGGAAGTGAGCCATCCGACGGAGTAATGGAATAATGCGCGAAGGGCTTCGCATGTTGTCCGCCAGATCAAAGTTATGTTTACACATAATATCGTGAACAAATAAGGCCAGCGCAATTCGGTCGGAAATCCCTTGAATCATATCAAAATCATCATAAATACGCTCAAATTGAATAACCGCTAGAGAATAGTTTGAGTTGAGTTTCACACCTGGAAGCGTTTTATTAGGTGTCAGCTGCCGGGAACGCATGAAAAATGCATACTCCTCTAACGACCTGACTCGAAGCGATCAAAACTTGCAGAGCAGCGCACATATGGGACGATGCGCTGTTGCACACGTGCTGTGACTCTCTCATACTTTGCACACCATCGTTATGCGTTGATTAAGATATGAGAGCACTGGGAGCTCTAATCCATTGAAGTGATGCCACACACAGAATGTGTGTGGGTGTGACTGTGTGTGTGTGTGCGTTGTACGTGCCCGCTCGAATTGCCGTCAGCTTGTAACGTTTGATGTGAACACTTTCACACAGAAATTTACACACACACAATCATTGGTCCGACTTCCACAGCCGCAGAGCATAATATGAAAATGCATATCAGAGCATCGAAATGCCGTATAAACGCCAAACACACACACACACACACACACCCATATGTAAGAGGAGAACCTCTTAGGGCGCACACCTTGTTGGCTGGCACTCGACTACACGGCGAACGTAGAGCGCAAACAACTCCTCCGCCGCCTCCACCTCCTCCGACACATGCATATTGTACAAAGACCGATTCTGGTTTGGCGTTGGCTTATGCTTCGGCTCGGCGTCGGCATCGTCGTCTCAGCAGTCAAAGTATGCTGTTGGTTCGCCTTTGGGGAACAATTAGAACGCTTTTCATATGTGTGTGTGCGTGTGTGTGTCGGTGTCGGTGTGGTTGCGTGTTGCGTGCTAGGCTTGGTCTCAGACGGCGATGAAGCTGTTCAATATTTCAGCCGACCATTTAGACGTCTGACTTTTGCCTGCGCTTGTGTGTGTGCGGAAGCGAGTCAAACGTGTTAAGACACACATACACACACACACCACACACACCCATGTGCCCGTCAATTGAGCCGACGTCTTGGCGTGTGTGGTTGCAGCTGTGTGTGTGTGTGTGTTGGTGCTATTAGCTGATCATCTCAACTGTGCGCACAAGCGCACACGCTCAATTGGTGGAGTATTTGATTTACTCTTTTTCCTGCGGCCGCCAGTCAGGCGAAATACCCGTGCCAACTCATACACGCATATAGTATTGCATGTGCGCATGGAAAGTATTGTATTCCGAACCGATGTGTGTGTGTGCAGATACGAGATTCGCTCTCGTACGCAAAACAATGAAATCCAATTCAATAAACAGCCAAATAAATCACTTTCACCCTCGTCTCGCTCGTACGACTAGATGTCGGTGTATGTGTGTGTGTGTGAGAGTCTGTCCGCGCGCGTGTATGTGTGAGTGTGTTAGTGTTTGAGTGTGTGAGTATTTACCATTCAGCAACCATCCAATGGGGTTATTTAAAGGCGCCGATTCGGCAGAATGCTAGTGCGAATGGTAGTGGTGGTGACGACGGTGCTTCTGCACGTGCACTGTGCAGAATTTCCGCGTGTATTATGAGACGGAATAGTTCGAGGCAGGCGACCAACAGTCCAGTTCCACTGTATGTGTGCCAAAGAGACTTGCCAATGTGTGTGCGCCTGGCTTGTCGACGAGCAAACACGGACACACACACACACTGACCGTTTCGCTCGGAAGTGAACACAGATAGGAGAGCGTACAACAATAAACATTGTACACACATTCGCTCACTGCTTCCATGTGAAAGGGTAATTTAAAGTGAAAATATTTAATAATACGCAACATAGTATGAGCACAAGCATACGCATGGTTGACCGAATACGCGAATCCATTCGGTCACTTCATAGCTTTGCACTACCAGGATAAGTCGAGTCCTGCCACCTGAGAAACGAATGAATAATAGCAATTATTGTTTCATTTCCAAATAACGAGTAGTAAAATACATGGTATACTTCATAATAATTGATGGAGCTATTAAAACATTTTTCAGCCGATTTCCATAAATTATTATTTGTATTTTTATTTAGTCTATAACAATTTGTTGGGACTAGTTTTTGGATAAACCTCATCAAAGCTACTCATTTCGCTCCTTAGCAAAATAGTCTGCAATTCATCGAGCAATTTTAATTTGTTATTCTCTCCAATTTCAACGTTTGTGTAAAATTTGGTTCAATACATATGTTATATTGGGAGATCATCAACATAATGTTTATTGAAAAAATTTGTTTAAAATAACTGGTTCAAGTGCTCAAAGCGAACGTTCTTTATAACTCGAGAATGTAGTATTGTCAAGTCGCCGTATGGCGTCTCGTTGTTAGATTCTTTGGAATGCAAATTGTACGCCAGTAAGCCGCAGACTATAGACGAGCTCAAGGCAAACATTCGTGCAGAAATACTTTGAAAAATTATGGAAAAAGCTGCAAATACAGCACAATTTGCAGTTGCCAATGAAGGCTGCCATTCGATTGAGAACAAGTATTCAAAATTGTACAGTTCCAAATTAAACTAAAATATTCTATTTTCAATAATAGGTTGATTGGTACATCGCTAATACAAGGTGGTGCATAATTCGTAACCAAATTTCAAAACGCTATAACTTTCACAAAAGGCCTTCAATTTCAATTCGGATTTACATTTGTGAAGTGGGAAGTTGACATTTTCATAGCCCTTCATGTCGCACGATAATCAGTAAAAATGCCTGAACGGGAACGGGATACTTCCGTCAATTGTGCTAGAACTAATCATCATTGGAAAGCCTTTCAAATAAATAACATTTTTCAAATTCAACTGGCTTGATCAAAATATTGATTTAACACCTGAAAGTATGCTATGCCGAAGGATAAGCGTTGATTTATAAGATAACTACAGTTTTCTGATTTGACCAATTTCAACAGCCCTAAATAATATAATTTAATTAACGAACAGTGTAGTTCATAATTTCCGAGTCGACTAATTTCAGATTTTTGTCTAGAAATCCAGCTTTTAATTATCGTCCATTATTACCATTATTGGGCTTTTAGAAGGCATTTTTCTTATTCAACGAGACTATGTGGACGTGCTCCAGATTTTTGAAGCTTAATATGAAGTTTCGGCTGAGAATACCACAACATACTACTGCAATTTCTGGATAAAACGATAAAATGCATTCTACAAGGACCGGGACGACGGACACAAGGCCGATATAATTATTTTATTTTTATGTACGAAAAACTTGAATCCTTCCACTTCACAAATGTGGAAACAGAAACCAAATTGAAGGCCTTTTACGAAAGTTATTACGTGTTAAATTTGGGTTACGAATTATGCGCCACTCTGTATATATTTTGTCCATATAACCTCTTAGGATATCAGAAATCTCCAGGTTCTATCCTTACCGAATTACGAAAATATTTGGTGGACTTATTGATGTTTTCGTGAGGAACTGCGAAATTTAGGCGTCTACTGCTCGCAAAGTCTTCGGTTCCCAAATGGAAGGTACAGAAGAGTTTACAAAATCGTAAAATTCAATTTCGACTAGGGCAGACACCAGATAACAGTTTCTCAAGACATGTTTTGGCTCCAGCGGTTCTTAACCTATTAGAAATCAGTGCTTTATTATGACTTCAAATACTTCCTTAGCCATACATTAGGATATGTCAAACTGAGAGTTACAATGAAGTCAATATTTTCTAAACTAATAATAGTACGAGTCTATCATTTTGTTTGGACGGCTGAAAGATGACTATGATCGACAATAAATCA
>JANTBZ010111399.1:0-16434 GCA_024741255.1 Exechia fusca | reverse complement strand
AGACTTTACTCAAACGATTAATCAATAGATAATAGAGGAGTGTTTTCTCAACATAATAACCCTAAAACCTTTTTCAAATTAATGACCAAACTAGTATTACATTTGTTCCTGGTTTTTAGAAATGTTTCATAAAACAGCCACTGAAAGCATATCATAGCATCACTCACCTCAATACACCACGCCTGCGCCATCAGCTTCTCATGTTCCGCCGAGCCCAACTTCTGCTCCAACGATCGCGTCGCCCTCGACAGCACCACCGACATCGCATAGATATCAATAGCACAATCCGCCAACCGTCCCAACAAGAACTGCTCATGCACAATCTCCTTGCCATACTTCAACAGCAGCACCTCCACCGCCTGCCCGAAATCATCGACCGCCTGCGCGCACAACTTCGCTCCCTCCGCCAAACTCGGATCCACCACCCCCACCAGCTGCCCGGCCGCTCCGCTCGACACGCCCAACTTCCTGCCCGCCCGCTTCGTCGCCGCTCCCACCAGCACGCCCACATTCGACAGCGGACTCTTCAGCGCCCGCTGCAACTCCTTCAGACCCGCTCCCGCATACTGAATCCCCGTCAGCGCCACAAACAGCCGCAAAATATCATTCGTTCCCTCGAAAATCCGGAAAATCCTCAGATCCCGCAGCACCCGCTCCAGCCCCGTCGACTTCATGAATCCCATGCCGCCCAGAATCTGAATCGACTCATCGCACACCGCCCACGCCGCCTCCGACGCAAACACCTTCGAAATGGCCGCCTCCAGATGATAGTCCTGCGACCCCGTGTCCATATTGCCCGAGATCATGTACGCCATCGACTGCGTCACGTACTGCAGCATCGCCATGCGCGCCAGCTTCTCCTGCACCGACCCGTACTCCTCCAGCCGCTTGCCAAACTGCACGCGCTGCGTCGCGTGCTCCGTCGCCTTGGCGATGCACGTCGCCATCGTTCCGCACAGCGTGCCCGCCATGCCAAACCGGCCGTTGTTCAAAATATTCATCGCCACCTTGAACCCGTCGCCCACCTCGCCCAGCACATTCTCCACCGGAATCGGCGTGTCCTCAAAGTACACCTCCGTCGTGTTCGACGCCTTGATGCCCATCTTCTTCTCCGGCGGACCGCTCGACACGCCGCCAAAGCCGCGCTCCACGATGAACGCCGTCATCTTGTCGCGCTTGCCGCCCGGCGCCTTGGGATCATCAACTTCGGTCTGAGCGAACACCGTCAGGATGTCGGCGATGCCGCCGTTCGAGATCCAGATCTTGGAGCCGTTCAGCACCCAGTGCTTGCCGTCCGCCGACAGCTTGGCGCGGCACTTGATCGAGCTGGCATCGGAGCCCGCGGTGGGTTCGGTCAGGCAGAAGGCGGCGTACACTTTGCCGGTGGACACTTGGGGCAGGTACTTTTGCTTTTGGGCGGCGTTGCCGACGAGCAGAATGCCCTTGAAGCCGATCGACTGGTGGGCGCCGAGGCAGATGCCGAGACCGAGATCGTGGGCGCCGACGATTTCGCCCATGCGCGCGTACTGCGTGTTGTTGGCGCCCATGCCGCCGTACTCTTGGGGCACTTGGAAGGCCATGGCGCCGAGGTCCCACATGGCGTCGGCGGTGGCCGGGTCGATGGAGCTGTTCTCGTCGTTGCGCTCGGCGTTGTTGACGTCCTGAAAGGCGGGGGTGCGGTGAGGTGAGTGTTGGAATTATATTTTTAAGTCGTGGTTTGAATTGTTGATTCACGCTGTGTCAGAATAAGTGTTACGCTGTATTTCCCAAACGATCGAAGATCGCAATGTGAAAATTTCACAGAGCATTGTATTGTTAGTAAGAATCCAGAAGCGCTTTGTCATACGTCGAATAGAGGTCAAGCATTGGACGATCAACCACAAACGTGTTCGAATTTCGAATAATGCTTTAGCAAATCGGATTCGGATATTGTTTGGAGCCCAAAGACCCACAGAATGGTCGGAATGTTTGTCTATAAACAAACAGCGTTGAAATGTGGAAAAAGAAGGACGAAAATAAGTTACTACCAAGGACCCAATGATTTGAAAAGTGACGTGTAATATCGATAGAAATGTACAGACATTGCATGAAAAATGGCATTAAGGCTATGAATTTTGGAAGACATAGTTCAATGAATACTTAAAACAGATCTCAAATTGGGACCGAACGAAATCCATGAAGTGCATGTCCGCACGGTAAAGCAGAAGAAGTAGAGACTGCAAAGAGTAAAATAGTTGCATTGTTTGATCGTCGAAGGGCGTTTTCAAACATAATCTTCTTTTAGACCAAAAACGTTCCATTCATAAAAACACAAAATACGATTCAGTTTGGTTAAATTAGAGGTCCGACGACAATCTGAGCTTGAGAAAGGCCACCAGATCGACGAAGCCAGCTTCTGTGATCGCTCATCATGGGTGATTTTGGAACCTGGATTCTAGGTAAATGATACATAACATTCTGCATCTTCGCATAAAGCTCATACAAATCAATATTGGCTGAACAAAATCGTTTCACATCACATTCCGCTCACATTTCACCAGAAGAAAAAGCGATGGATTTTTGCAATCGAGTTATGTTGGAGGCACGAGTCAACGCCAAAGAAGTCTGGAATGTCTGGGCTCTTCAAACGCTGCTCTTCAGTGAGAATGGTCCAAGTTTCCACAAGATTGACGACGGTCAGCGCGCAATTCAATTGTCAGCATACTTGGTATCGTAACTAGGGCCAAGTGCAGGCAAATTGAAAACTACCGTAGTCCTAGACCATAAACAATCCTTATAAATTTGAGTGAATTTCAAAACAAATGTATTAAAACTGTAGATAATACGGATATTCTACGATGTAACACGTATTCTGACGCAGGGTGTATGTTGACAAAGATTGACCATAACGAATTGTAATCGATTAATCTATGATTCATTCTAGCTAACCAAAAAGCAGTCGTTGCTGGGTTCGATTGATGGTTTAGGTAGACATGAATACATCATTGGATAGATGAACAACTACCTTTTTGATGATTTCGAGTTAGTTGAACATGTTTGTGCCGATAAACAATGTGCGAAAGGATAACTTTTGCAACGGATTTTAATTGAAAATTGAAAATGTTGAACATGTACATTTTGAGAATATTTTTAGTACGGTAAAGTGGGGCAAGTTTTGCCTCGGCCTTTAAATGAAGATATTCGACTGAATTTTGGATATTGTGTGCATTTCATAGGTCGCTTCCTTCTAATATAGATTCCGTGCCGGTAAGGCCTTGAATATAAAAGTTATAGTAACATAATATGTTTTTGGAGTGTTTGTTACTACAAATCATCTCCCATTAATGTGCTAGGAATCACAAACGCTTGATGTGAAAAAAATCGAAATTGATGGGCTCCGAAGCTAAATTTATCTGTAAACCCGAATCTGTCTTTGTTGCACCGTTTACATCAACATTCACGAGAGAATCGAGGTTTATCTCTGACGAATACATGGGAGGGCAAGTTTTGCATAGCCTTTTTATGTTGAATCCATAATTCTTTTAAGAAAAAAAAATCATTGAAATGTGTTAATACATTGTTTAGAACACAATTTTATCAATTTTATCTGGAAAAGAACTCGGAGATATTAAACATTTGCTGTGATATATCCATTTTTCAAATCGTCAAAAAATAATGTTTGGCAAAAAAATCAGATAAATGGTCTTTCGATTGCATTTTACAGACGCGGGAGCTCGTCAAACGTTTTAGGCAAAACTTGCCACTCCTTACCTAAACACGAAAAAACAATATCGAAAACGATCAAATCGATATTCAAGCTATGTTACGATACGCATTCAATATAATAATAATCATCAGACATGAGGACTTCTGAATAACAATCATTATCATCAATATTACACGAAATCCCAGGACTAGATTCTAGAAAGTCTGAAAATGGATTGTTATCATCGCTGTAGAGGAATGACTTTCTGGTGTGATCCAATAAATTCACAAACAATATGGTACATGTGTAGCTAATGACTAATGATGTACTCAAATATATCTTCCATAATTTTCTTGTAATAGACATTTGAATATGACTTTAAAATACCCTATTTTAAGCTTACGCTACAGAAGTACGTGTCGTTGCTTACCGTGAAGAACGACGTCACCGGATCGACGAACATGGCGATGTTCTCGCGCTGCTCCTCGGTCAGCGCGTACGGATACGGGAACACCTCTTTGGTCTGCACCTGGCCGCGGAACATGTTCGCGACGAAGGAGAGATTCTGGCGATTTGCGTCGGCGGCGACTGGCTTCTTCTCATCGGATGCAAGACGCGCTGAGCTGAGGCACAGCTGTCTGTCTCGCCGTGTTCAGGGGGGGGAAGCAGGTAAGTATTGTATATGATTGCGATCAATGAGTTGGCGTTTCTATTATATTTATAGAGAGAGAGCGATCGCGATTTGCATCGCATACACGCAGGTAAATAATATATAATAGACGCAGACACAGACACAAATCATCGGTCGACAACAAACTGATACCGCGCTCAGCGTCCAAAGTTCAACGATGCGATAACACACACCGCGCCGACAAATTAGCAAATCGCCAGCAGCACGCGGTTTTACCGAATCGGTGTTATAATTATAAGTTTATTTACCTCTTGCACTCTGCATTTTGGGCCAATTGACGCGAGCTGCGGCCGACCAGTTGACCGATGCGCAACATGTTGATGCGTGTGTGTGTTGGTTGCGGTGTGTATGTGTGAGTGTATTGCGGAGTCGATGAAGAAATTCGGGGGGCTTGTCGAGCGCTTTCGTTTGTGTGCTGATCGACCTTTGTACTTTGGACCCAATCGGCGGCGAGCGGCGTTATGATGCGATTATTGGGTGCGTGGATGAGACGCGCGATGTTTCAGGCGTTTTGGTGCATCAGCAGAAGACGGGATTCGTGGGAAAAGATTGGGGGGTGGATGTAAAGAACAGGAAATAAATAAATACAGCTGATGGCGATGCTGCGGGCATCTGGCGAGCACAATTGTCACAATTGTTGAGAGAAACTTACAAGTACAAGCACAACCGAACGCGAAGACACTCAAACACTAAATGAAAATCTGAGCAAATTTAATTGTCCATGGAGGTTTGACTGTTGTACTCAAAGCTCAAAGCACAAAGTACTCTGCAAAGTACTCGCAGACGCAGACGCAGACTCATGTGATTGAGTTCGAGGGGCGGTTCTCTCCAATTTGAGATGTACTCCGATTTCCAATTTGTAAATAAAAAAATAACATGTCAAAGCTGTGAGCGATTTGCCAAGTTTTCTGGTGATTCACAATGTTTTATAAATATTTACGAGTCGCGTTCTTGCACAAAAATAGACTGTTGAATGATTTCTAACAGATCAAACGATGCGACAAGACAAGCATCCTGCTTCTTAGTAAACTTTTCCAGTGTAGATTGTGGTATCTTATATAAGAACAATAGTTGTCGCATCTAGTAACATATATCTCAGCTAATAATCAACGCGTATAACAAATCTGTATATATTCAATTGAAGGTAGTGATATTCTCGTAATTTCGTATTCATGAACTTTTCCGATTAGAGATATATTCACAATCGATAATTATGCGACAAAAAAGTTTTGAAATTTCACGAAAATGATGAACATTTTATGACAAAACCTAAAATAATATAAAACGGATTTTATCTACCGGTTTCTCTATATCGTCGATTATATACAATATTGAGGATACAACAGAGTTATATATAACTTTGTTTTTTCACATTTTTACAAGCTATATAGCTTGTAAAAATCTATAGATGTTATAGTCATCGGCATTTGCCTCTTCGAAAATGAATAAATGACAAAAGTAGATACTAAATAATTACTGCCTAGAAAAATGAAGAAACAGAATTTAGGGTGATTGAATTTCCAACATTTTTTGTGAACATACTTGACCTATCAGAATGATGATAAAGTAAAAATCGAACACAATTACCGATTACCGTTAATTCTGTATCTAACTTTTTGTAAGCAGAACTTATTTCGTATCTACTTTTGTCTTTCATTCATGTTCGAAGAGGAAAATTTGGCTTCGATCATACCCTCAATAAATAGTCATTATATTGAGGGTATGATCGACTTTTATATCTAGCTATAGATTTTCACGAACTATGAAACTTTTTTTCCTTGATGTTGTATCTGAATGTTCAGTATGTTTTCATTTAGAATTTGTCATTTCTTTGTCATTTCTCAATTGTTACGTACTTGTATCACTTTTTCATCACATTTTATGTAATTGAGACTTTATTAGCGTTCCGATTGCCCAAGTATCTTAGTAAACAATTTTGGAAATGTTATGGACTATGATTGTGTTTCATTAGATTCACTATCGATCATCGTAATTTGAGATATGTGCCAGTCTCTTGGGCAGCAAGTGCTAATACTTCAAAACGTGATATCTTGAAATTTCAGCCAAAAGTTGATTTTTTTTTCGTTTTTGTTCCAAGGAAACTCTTCATCATCGAACAAATTTGGTTAGAACCAGGATAAAGTCAACTTTCGTCATTTTGGCGCATAGTGTAAATGTTCACAAACCATTGTTCGAATCACTAATCACTACTCCATACATACCGAACGACGATCTATTCCACACCCCAACTAATAGCAGCATAACGACAAGTGTATGAAGAAATTGATTATACGGATTATCCAAAAACGCCCCCGACATTCCCCGTTGGCCCAGCCAACTCACCCGTCTGCGGCTGCAGCTCAATCAAATGCGCCCACATATTCCGCACCGCCTGCGTATAATACCCAATCTCCGCGTTCGGATGCAGCCCAAACACATCGGGCGAATTCTCCAGCGGCAACTTGTCAATCACCGCAATGAAGTCGTCC
This sequence comes from Exechia fusca, assembly GCA_024741255.1. Classification (NCBI taxonomy): domain Eukaryota; kingdom Metazoa; phylum Arthropoda; class Insecta; order Diptera; family Mycetophilidae; genus Exechia; species Exechia fusca. Next base: position 9,569 of record JANTBZ010111399.1, on the reverse strand, counting down.
TTCGACTCCACCTCCATCGGAATCACATAGTCGACCGTCTCGTCCTGATAGAAATGGAACGGCTGGTGCGCGTCGAAAATGAAATCGCCCATGTACTCGTTCATGTACGAGTTGACGATGCGCCGATCGAAGTCATCGATCACCCGGCCGCCGTACATCACCTCCCCGATCAGATACTTGAGGCTGTTCCACGGAATCGCCGCCACCTGCGTGCGCTGCAGATAGGTCTGCAGGATCTCCAGGCAGACGAGGAAGTCGGTCTCGTTGAAGTCGTAGCAGATGTTCCAGCCCAGCTTGTCGTACTTGCGGCGCTCCTGCACCACCGCATGGAAGAACGACAGCACAAAGACGATCGGCTTGAAGCGCACGTGCGCACAGCCGTCCAGCTGCTGCTGGCGCAGTTTGAAGTAGGTCGAGCGCAGGTTCAGCTTGAGGCCGTTCGGCGGCTCGGTGACCACCTTCATCGAGCGCTGCAGAATCGCAATCGGGAAGATCGGCGACGGCTCGGTGGTGATCCACAGCCGGAAGTCCGGATGGGGTTTCTCCATTTTCTCGAGGATCTTCTCCAGATTGCGCATGAAATCGGTCAGCAGATGGCCGTTCTGCAGCAGCAGCCATTGGCCCCGGCTGACGGCGGCCTCGAAGAGCTTCAGCGCCACCTCTTCCTGGCCCTGGCCCAGCGAGATGTACTTGAAGCGCGACTCGTCGACGTTGCATCGGTCGCCCAGTTTCATCAGATCGCTGGTCGGATCGGAGCCCGGACTGAGAATGAAGACCACCGGTGTGGTGCTCACTGACTGTTCGAAGATGACGTCGAACGAGAGTACCGGTGGAGTGATGTACTCTTCGCCGATGGTCTCGAGGATGTAGCTGGACGGGACACAATGTGATGTAGATAGTTCGGAACGGCAGACAAAATGCTCACACTCACCGATTGATCGCCCTGTACACCCGATCCACCCGGAAGCACCGCAAAAACATCAGGTACTGGAACGGCTTCAGCTTCGCACTGAAGCCACCCGGACTGGCAACCAGCTCCGGCTGCTCCAAATCATACCACTTCTTCCAGTCCGGCACATGCGACTCAATGTGCTCGCCCAACCCCTCGAAATACTCCGCAAAGTCCACCTCCAACTTCAGCACATCCAGCCAGCCCTGCTCGCTGATCCACTCGACCGGACACTTGCGCGAGCTCTTCTCCAGCGTCACGCTGCCCTTCAGGAAAAAGTCCAGATCCATCTGCGCCAGCTTGCCGGCGGCCAGCTGCAGCTTGGTCGTCATCTGCAGCGAGAACAGCAGCTTGTGCTTCTCGAACAGCCCGGTGCAGCCGTACTCGTACACGTTTCGCGTCAGCGTGTTGACGATGTTGTTCAGCCGCCGCGTCAGCATCGTGTCCTGCACGGACTTGCGCAGCGAGTACGTGAACACCACCAGGTAGGCGCTCAGCGAGTACTGGTACATGCTGTTCACCGACGCCATGTCGGACAGCACGAAGAACAGGTTCGCACCGCGATTCGAGGCCGGCCGATAGCCGTTGCGCAGCTCATCGATGTCGACCGCAGTCACCTGGGCGAGCTGCAGCTTCGCGGTCACCTCGCCCGCCTTGCCCTTGGTGTCGTCGAGCGTCTGGATCAGATCCGCATTGTCCAGCATGTTGCCCGTTGAGGTGGCGAGCTCGCGCAGCAGCGAGTCCTCCAGCTGCTGCAGCAGCAGCTTGTTGCTGCTCGTCTCGGCGATCAGCATCTCGCGCTGCTCCTCGAGGTCGGGGCGCTCGCAGCGAACGACCACGCTGAGCAGCTGGTCCTCGAGGCCGACGGTCGTCACCGAATAGTTGATGACGACCGCCTTGGCGTAGGCCGACGGATCGAAGTTCGGGTTGGACAGCTTGGTGGTGAGGTACATGCGGAAGTTGGGGTCGAGGTCGATTTCGCGGTCGCCGATCATGATGAATTTGCGACCGCTGACGGCTGTGGAAAGGGTTAGATGTCCATCAAACTAAATATGTACTGTAACCCAGCCAATTCCCACTCACTTATGATATTTTTCTCCAGCACATTGTCAATCACCGGATCGATATAGTCGTCCACGTCCTGGAACAGCACCGGCTGCCCGTACATGATTGCCATCTCCAGCTGCTTCAGAAAGTCCGAATCGCCGAACGTCAGCACTTTCAGGTTGTTTTTCGCCTCGCGCTTCTTGATCCACACCAGCGCCTGCTGCTGCGGATCGATGCACAGCGGAAACCGTGACGCTCGCATCGTCAGGATGCCGTTCTGCACGCTCAGCTCATCGGGCGGCAACCCCTCCGAACTCCACTGGCTGATCTCCACATCGGAGCTCAGCTGTTCCTCGATGCGGTACGGCAACTTGATCGGAATCAACGTGTTGATGACGTTCTGCAGCCAATCGTTGAGCAGCATGTCCTTGCGGAAGTCGAACGAAAACGCCGCCGTGTAGGCCAGAAACGAAGCGGACACCAAGCATGTGCCAACCGACTTGTACCGATCGTCGCGCAACAGTTTCAGGTCGATCTCCCAGCGAACCTTCTCCGAACTCAGGCCGGTGATCAGTTTGTCGGCCGCCGTCAGCCGACGCTCGGCTTCGTTCAGCTTGTCCTGCAGCTCTTGTTTCTCGCGCATCGCCTTCTCGTAGCGCGCATTCAAGTCGGAGAGCTTCTCCTCGAGCTTCGTTATCTCCGTCGTTACTTTCTCCAACTGCTTGACCAATTCGTCCATTTGGGCCTGCAGGGCCTCGACTAGCTCCAGCTTCGGTCTCACCACCTTGTAAACATCACAGTAGATGAGCACTGCGCGCACGAACTTCAGCAGTCCATAACCGGCCTTGGAGATGTTCTTCATGTCGTCCAGTTTGGAGCTTAGCTTCATGCGGGCTCGCACTGCCGCCACCTGCTTGGATGTGATGATGTTGCAGTCCATCTCCATCAGATTTTGCAAGAAGCGCGTGTCGGCCATCATGCCCTTGGCGCCTTTCCAGCCCGGCTCCTTGACGTTCCTGATGATGGCCACACACTCGCAGATCGTTTGCACTGGCTCGGGTGGCTGCGCGAAACTCCGGATCTCGGTGATGTCGGCCTTTTCGAGGTCTGACAGGGCTAAGCGGGCCAGATCGAGGGCGGGCATCGCCTCTTTAAGCGCCTCGTCTGCGTCGCCTTTGTCGACGGCGATTTTCTTGCTTTGTACCTCCACTTCCGCTTGTTTCTCGGATGCGATTTCCTTCTTCTCGTTGGCCTTGTCGGTAGCTGGAATGGGACAATGGAATTGTTAGAAACGCCTTAACCATTGGCATTCCATACTTACACTTCTCTATCGAGTCCAACATCATTTCGCATTCATGCGCAGCCACCAGCACCTTGGCCCGCTGCTCCTCCACATCCTTCCGCAACACATCAATCTGCTCGCTCGCCTCGTCAATCTTCGCAATACCCTCCGCCAAACGGTTGCACTGCGCCGTTATGAACACCGTTTTCTCTTGCACCAGTGACAAATACGTCGCAATAAAGTCGAGGAAATGCTTCGGCGTCACAAAGTTCTTCCGTCTCAGCTGCTGAAGGAACTGCACCGAATAGAACCGAATCGAGCAGTGCACATGCACCACATGGAACACCACCGCTTCCCGGTGCTCCTCCACAATCGCCGGATTGTTGGCCAGAAAACTGCGCGCAACCGCGAACAGCGCCTGCTCCGGCCACGGGAACACCCAGTCGATGTTCGTCGAGCCCACCAGCCCCGGAAAACTGCGGCACCGATTGCGCAGCGCATCGCCCGACGGCGACATGCTCAGCACAACGTGCAAATTGCGCGAGCACGTCGCCAGAAAGTACGCCCAGATCGAGTCCTTCGCCTCCGAGTAGCCCGCCTCCACCGCCTTTGGCCGCACCGCTCCCAGAATCGCGTCCTTCTCCTCATCACTGTACAAGGCCGGCACCATTCCGGCCGTCAGGATGTTGTTGATCAACTCCAGGAAGCCCTCCTGCACGATCTGCGCCGCCCCCAAAATGAACACCACTCGCTTGTTGTCCACACCAACGCGTTCGTACAGCCGCTTCAGATCGTCGCGGAACTGCGTCTCGCCGTAGCCTCGGCTCAGCGTGATCTCGAACATCTCACAGTACGCGGTGAACGCAGCCAGCCGCGTGATGCAGTGCTTGCCCGAACCACCGACCCCGATCAGCAGCACGTGGCCCCGGTGCATGCGCAGCGTCCGCTGCACTCGCGTCAGATGCTCCAGACAGTCCTCGAACAGGATCATGTTCAGCGTGGCCCCGTTCTGGCGCTCCGCATACTCGACCAGGATCTCCTGGAACAGCGCCAGAATCGCCGGATAGTCGAGCAGATCCTCGTACAGCCGCTCCTCCGATTCGTTCAGCGTGTTCCGGTAATCGCCGAACAGCAGCGGATCGCGCAGCACGTACTCGCCGAAGGGCACTTCAACAGGCCGCGGTTGCCCGTTCTCGTCCAGCAGGTCGGCGAACACAAAGCTCTTGGCCTTCTCCGGCGGAAAGGTGCCCGTGATGACGCGCTCGATGTGCCGGCGCATCAGCGCCACGTCCTCCTCGCTGTTCAGCCGGTCGCAGATGACGCGCGTGAACTCGTTGCGCCACACGCGCACCAGATGCCGCGACTCGGTGTAGTGCAGCGGATGGACGAGCAGCAGACCGGCGAAGATGCGCGACAGGTCCTTCAGGTTGAATATGTAGTGGAACTTGGCCGGCGTCGGCGGCAACTCGACGATCACCACCTTGAACAGTTCGAGCGTCATCTCGACCAGTTTCGAGCCGGCGCCCAGCACCTCCGGCTGGAAGGGCGCCAGGTGACCGGACAGGATGGAGTTGTAGATGTGCCGCAGCGTCGGATCGCTGGGGAAGATCAGATTGAAGACGGCGAACTTGGAGACGAAGCGCGTGTCCACCGAGCCCATGGCCATGCCCATGGCCGCAAAGTAGTTGATGTCCTTGAAGTTCTTCCAGTTGAGGTCCTTGTCACGGCCGAACATGCCGCCGAATTCGAACAGCAGTTTGAGCAGGGCGATCGGCTGCTGGGTGCCGTAGTTGTCGACCTGCGGCATGTTCATGTCGTCGATGAAGGTGAGCAGTTTCTTGCCCATCGGCGGTCCGAACGTGTCCTTGGTGCGCTTCTCGACCGACGATTCGATGATGCGCTGCACGTCCAGCGAGGAGGTTCGAGAGGAGAAGTTGATGTTCAGCATGAGGTTCGTGTCGGGGCTGAGGCTGCGCAGGTAGGCCGACATGATGGCGGTTTTGGCGGTTCCGCGCTCGCCCACGAGCAGCACGGGTCGGCGGATCTGCGTGGACGGGGGGGGACAGGAGCAGAAGACGATCACAATTAGTAAGTGTGTTGAATTATCGAAAATAGAATGGGGACCACCTACGCTATTCATCAACGTCAGCATATAGCTCGTCTGCAGCGTGTCCACCGTCGGCACCAGAATCTCGCTCATCTGCCGCTGCCTGTCATGCGTGTACAGCGGCACCACCCACTGCCAAGCCATCCACACCTTCTGCTTCGCATCGAAAAAGTACTCGAACAGCGACTTCATGCCCGTCGGACACTGGCCCGCCTTCGCCGGCTTCTCCTTCGTATCCTCCACGTTCATCATGCTCATCGCGCGCTTCACGAAATCATCGAACCTCGGCCGGTCCGCCTCCACCACCACCGCCCCAAACGATCCGTACAGACACTCCACGAACCCGCACTCCAGCACCTCCTCGTCGTACGGCTCCGCCGCATCCGGCTGCTTCGGGAACATCGCATCGAACAGATCGCAGAACTGTCGCAGCATATTCAGATCCGACTGCCAGATGACCTGGCGCAACGGATCGCCCTGCGTTCCGCCATCGTTGCCCTCCAGCACGAACTCCACAATACCCGGAATGAACCGCTCGTACAACCCGTCCATAAACTCCCACTCCACTTCTGCCCGCGCATGCATCCACCGCTGCCAGTACGGCCGGTACTGCAGATTCTTCGGATCCACGTACACCATTCCCGCTCGCGAAACCGTCGCCGGCGACGCGTACGCCAGGTTGCCCACCTCGAACAGCAGCGCACAGTAGTTCTCCAACCGGATGCGCTCGCCGTTCGCCAGCGTCAGCAACTTGTTGTCATCCATCACCGAGTTCATGTTCTCGATCCACAGCGCGTCCACATCGCCATCGAAGCACACATAGCGCCGCTCCTCCCGCTCGATGGGCCGATTCATCTCGCGGAACACATTCGAGAACAGCCCATCCACCCAGTCACGCGACACCGGATCCAGCTGCCCGTACAGATCGATCACGGAGCACGCCTTCGGATTCACGATCGTGCACTTGGTCGGCAGCGCCATGCGGATCTGCGCCCCGATCAGCGCGTTGCGCACCACCGTCTTGCCGCCGCCCGTCGGGCCGACCAGCATCGTGCTGTGGCGCGTCATCATCGTCTCGTACATCTGCATCACCTTGTCCTCCTGGTCGGCCAGCTGCACGCATCGCATGTGCTGCAATTCGGCACGACAGGCGACCTGAAAGTCCGGATACCCGATGCGCGGGCAATCCATGCCGGGAAACAGATCCTTGATCAGGCCCAAGAACAGCGGCACATCGTCGAACACGAACTTGGGAAAGTTCATGTCGCGCAGCACGCGCATAATGATCAGCGCCTCGGACAGATCGGGATCGCGTCGCTGCATCACGCCGGCCATCCGGAGCACCGCGTTCAGCGAGCGCAGTCCCCAATCGTAGTGGAACTGCTTCGAGAGCTGCTCCTGGGCCAGCCGATACAGCACCGTCATCTTCTTGGCCAGCACCTTGGCCGTCAGGAAGCCATCGGAGAACAGCGAAATCAGGCAGATCAGCTCCTTGTCGGGCATGATGCAGGTGACCGGCCGGAACAGCGCCTTCACCGATTCGGGCAGCTCCGTGCGCCCCGCATAGCCCGGATTCATCGTGATGAACACGCCCACCTTGCGATCGATGCTGATCTCGACGTTCTCGAACACGAAGCGCTGCGCCTTGTTGATCAGCGCCGATCGGATGCACTGCAGCTGCGACGAGATCACCGACAGCACGGACACATCGATCCGATTGAACTCGTCGAAGCAGCCCCAGGCGCCGCACTGCGACAGCCCCGACAGGATGGTACCGACCGCCCGGAAGTCCATGCCCTCGCCGCAGTTCGTGACCACGCACAGCAGTCCCATCGCCTTGGCCAGATCCTTGACCGTCTCCGTTTTGCCCGTGCCCGCCGGACCGGCCGGCGCTCCGCCCAGGTTCATCGTCAGCGCCTGCGTGATCGTCAGATAGATGCGATCCGTCAGCGGCGTAATGACCAGCCGCCCGTTCAGGCCCATGTACTCGTAGCCGTAGTCAAACTGGCCGGTGCACTGGATCACCTGCAGATTGTCGGGCGCATTCACCCAGTAGAAGCGCAGCTGGCTCTCCCAGCCGAACTCCTGGGCGTCGAGCACGTTGTCGCGCACGAACGCCTCGATGATGTCGCGCGCATGCACATCGATGGTCGCCACCGACTTGAACTTGAGGCGCTCGTTGCGCGTCAGATCGCCGCGCACCTTCATCACCAGCTCGTCGATCTGCTGGTTCTGCTGCACCAGGTACTGCTTCATGGCGCGCTTGTTGCCCTGGCGCACGCGGTAGAACACCTCCTCCACCTCGGCCGTCCACCACACCTGATTGGCGGCCAGACAGACCATGCCGAGGAACAGCAGTGACCACTCCATGCGCGTCAGGTCGCGCTCCTTGCCGTACACAAAGATGCCGGTTTTGGTGATGAACCGATTGGAGGCGCGCATCTCGTCCAGCACCAGGTTCATCCAGTGCTCGACGCGACCGGCCGCCATCACGGGCCGCCGGAACTCCATCACCTCGCCCTCGCTGCTGATCATGGCGGTGGCGCGGATCTCGTTCAGGGTGTTGGTGGTCAGGCGCAGGCTCTTGATGTTGTCGAACATCTTGATCATGTGCTCCTGGACGCCGCTCGGATGGCCGCTGCCCAGGATGGACAGCAGCTCGTCGGTGGAGATGAAGTAGAAGCGCGGGAAGAGGCGCCGCTTGGTGTCGAGGTAATCGTTGAGCGACTTCTGGCAGCGTTCGAGGCCGATGCCGAGGCCCTGGAATTCGAGCAGGCGGCCGGCGATCGTGCAGAGCGGGATGACGAGTGGGGTTTTGACGCACTCGAACATGATGCGTCGGTAGGCCTTGTCGATGTCGTCGAATTTCTTGGCCTCTTCGGGCAGCTGTTGGCGGATGTCGCCGCCGACGAAGATGCCCTCGAGGTAGAGCCACTTGCGCTGGGTGGCGAGCCACTCGTCGATGACCTCGGAGGTGGTGAAGAGGTTGCGCTCCCAGGTGCGCACTTCGGTGAGGAAGGGGCCGACGAATCTGGCGGCCGGGGGGTGGGGGTAATATGTAGATTTTATTACCTTTCATTTGAAATCAAAATTGAATGGACCACACTTTTATCAAAAGGCCTTATACGATCAGTTGTCAAAAAGTTAAATATGATAGAAGATAGAACGGATACAAAATAATCGAAACAATAAGCTTCAAGTTAAAGAACTGACCACGAACTGTTCTTCAAACGGTTCAATCAATTTGAGAATATTTCCATAGGACCAAGCCTACATAACAAAGTGTTAATGTTCTTATTCTTTTAAGAATAATGTAATGTGGACCTAGAATGTCATCGAAAGAGGAAAACAATATATAAAAAAATGCTTCGATAGATTGACCCCAATCCACTCACTTCGAGGCGGCCATCGCCTGCATCGTCACGTAGTTGTCCTCCAGCTGCTGCACGATCTCGTCGACCGGCGCCAGCGTGTAGCCGCGGTCCTCGGTGCCCTTGAAGTGGCGGTGGCACGTGAACGCCTGCGTCTTCCACGATTCGGCGACATCGCGCACCCCGTACTCGATGGCCAGCTCCTTGATGGCCGTCTGCACGATATCCGCCGCAATCTCCTGGTAGCGATGCAGCTCCATGGCGAACATGTTCGCCAGCGTGAAGCGATCCGGATGCATGTCGAACGTCTGGCCGGTCATCTCCATCAGCTTCTGCCAATGGCGGTCGCGCATCGCCTCGTGCTTGAGGCTGACCATCAGCGGCACGGCGTTCTTGAACTCCTTCATTTTGGCCTCGAGAATGATGCCGATGGGCATGGTGCGGATCTGCGCGAGAACGCGGGATTATTTGGTATGTTTGGAAGATTGAAAGATTTCAAAAGAGTTATAACGGAATAGCGGTCGAACTGAAGTGGAGACGCACGAAACAATATGTGCTGTGTCTCAGCTATGTATAACAATATCAACGACGAGAACAGAAACTGAACTTAGCCGTTACACAGTCGAACGATACTAGCGACATCTTTGGTATGCTAATCGAAACGAAACCACTTGTACAGGTTACTGTCTTGGATATATTCAGCATGTTCAGCAGATTGGAATTGTGTCTCGGATCAGTTTCAATGTGGGAAGTAGGTGGTAAGAAAATGGAATACACGAACATTTATTAGCAAGATCTTAAACGTAAGGGGCC
>JANTBZ010111398.1:0-37958 GCA_024741255.1 Exechia fusca | reverse complement strand
AAACTGCAATTCATACCAAAGTAAGCCAATTGAATAACCTTCATTTCATTCCCCAGATACTTTATGTCTATTGATTCCAAATTACGAGTTATCGGTCGGTTAGGAGCACAAAACACATAAGAAATTTCATATTTGAAGCGAGTAGTCGAAGTAGAATTTCGTGAATACTCAAATGACAGAGAAAGAAATTGTCTACAACTACTCATTTCTTGAAGAAAAAAACCACCTAGCGAATAAGAGCTCGGCGACTTCTTATAAAAACGAAGCGGCATGTTTAGAGCATAGTTAGCCGAAGATGAGACTTATGTCACGCGATGTTTCGTGTATATGATAGAATGATGTTCATTCATCAAATCTGTATCATTGTAATGTTCAGATTATAATAATAGCTTGTCCTCTAAAAATGGTTGCAAACTTGGAAAATTCGATTTTTTGCATGGTTTAGCCAACTAATTTGGGTAGTACATTACTATATACCGGTATATAAATGCGTTGTAATGCATAGCACGTGCACGTGCTCACAGCACTCACAGACAAACACACACACACATCGGGGGGCATCCAGACGGAACGGAAACCCTTCGCTTCATAATTAGTGTGATCACGCAGCGCAATGCGGCGTGTGCGGCGTGTATTGATTTTCCTCCAGCTGTCTTGGGCTTTCCGTGTCAATTACGTGCCCTGACAGCCAAGCACATCAAAGCACACAGCATAACATAGAATAGTCGGCTGCTACTGCAGAGCAGAGCATACGGCAGCACGCAGCATGGCGTGCAACATATAGTCGTCTTCCGATTGTGCTGTTCGTTGTGTCTGAAATTCCGCACACGCGTGCGCCGGACGCCGGACGCACAGCAGTCCGTCTAGTCGAGTCTACTTACATTGTTGCCGGTTATGCTGAACTGTGCTGGTTCGCCGGGCGGACCGGGCGGCCCTTTCGGGCCGGCCACACCCGGCGGTCCGGGCGGACCCCGGATCGTGTCGCCTTGCGGTCCCTTCGGTCCGCGCTCACCCTTCAGGCCACGTGTGCCCCGAAAATCGGCACCTGTGGGACGACATGGACACACGGACATGGAAACGGCATTGTTGCGAGCATATAATCGGCCAGTCGACGTCGTCGGCGTCGCCGAGCGTATAAGTCGCAGCGTCGCAACACTTACCGAGCTCAAACGGCGGCGGCGGCGGATACGGCAAGCCGGCATCGTCATTGTCCGAACCGGATCCGTAGCCAGCCTGCAGAGTGGGAATTGAGAGGGGTTTTAGCGTTCGCTTCGGTGCCAAGTGATGTCAAGTGTACGCATGTTTGGGTTAAGTATGTCAAGATTAGCAGCATTAGTGAGCAATATAATTATTGTCTTACCGAAAATATGTCATAATCGCCTACGTCGTCATTTAGGACCTTTTGTTGAAATAATACGGAAATCAAACAACAATTATAATCAAGCCGTCTACAAAATGTACAAAATCATATAACGCAAAATCAAGATAGTTACCTCCTCGTCCCTATAGCCAGATCCATCACCGATATCATCGATCTAAATTATAAAGATGAATAAATTATACATGGAAAGATAATGCAAAACATAAGTCAGCCGCCAATCGACGGCGCGGAGGGGGCGAAAAAAAAACCAATGAGCGTTCTGCGCGATAAAACCGGCACTGTCGTGAGATTCGCTCGGAGGCCCGGAGGCCAGGCGTTTGCGCATGAATAGTTACAACAATGAATAAAACATTTCATTAGGGTCTATTAGTACTCGTGCGCTCGAACATTAGCGAAATTAGATGGCTGCCACGCTGATAACCTAATTACCACAGGTTCACGCTACTCCGCCCCCTTTTCTGTCTTCCCTTCCCTTCGGCTCGGTGCTCCGCCGCGTTCTCTTTTCTCGGGCATCTTTCTTTCGCACTGTTGCCAGCCTTGCTAACGACGGCGACGACGTCGACACAGCGACTGTGTGCGAACATGTCGTCTGTGCCAGCCGTCGTGGCCGTGCATCTATCCGTTTGCATTAGACAACACATTTATATTGTGAATTATGTTGGAGCCGCTGCTCGCAGGGTGGTTGAGCGGAGTAGTATTTTTTTCTCTACATTCTCTTCAAGTTATCCTAGTACTGCAGAGCATACACACGTTTAGCTTTGTTTGGCAAATTGTCTGGCGGCAGCCTCGTCGGCTTCAGAATAAGCTGCCCATCAAACAATCCGCACTTTTCTGACATTTCCACTCGGAACCAGAGCTCGAGCTTGTGTGTGCTGTGTGTGCATGTTGTTTGCAGCATAATTAAGAAAAACACCAACACACACTGCGCTCACGCACGCCCTTCCCGGTGCACACAAACTCGTGGCAATGCCGGCAGAGCTTTAACTCCAGCATCGCAAAACTCCGCAACTAGCAATGTGCAGATTTGCTGCGCTCCATGGGAACATGTTCACTGTGTGGAGTGGGCGATGTCGCTAACTATATACACACATCTACAGGCGGTCTACTGGTCTGTGCACGGAATGAGCCGAGTGCCGCCTGTCAGTGTGTAGTGCCGGCAAGAAAATACACACCTGAAAATGAAACGGCCTAGCGCTAAAATTCATCGTTCTCCAGGGTCGCCGACGAACTCGCGAAGCGGCGTCGTTTACGGAGCAGCCAGCACTCGAGTCGACTCTACGTATATGCGACGTTTGCTATGCGATGATACGCTATGTGAGATTTGGCGAAATTCACTGTTTTGCACTAAATTGAACAACATTTCTGTGTGGGAGTGTGAGCGTGTGTGAGCGCTCGCACGCTCGCACGCATGCATAAGCTATTGCGTGTGCTGCAAACGTCGGGCCGAGTTAGCTTCCGTACTGCGATGTGTCTGCGAAACATACAACATAGGTGAAGTTAACCCGTTGTAGACATGATTGGGTTTTCTCAGCCATAACTTCTGATCAAGATCATATTTATGGGAACATGTTTCTATTAATAGTAAGCCAAGAAACATAGCTAACTTTTGGTCGAAAAATTAATTCGATTCTGTCAATAACAAAAAAGTTATCCAACATTAAAAAAACATGATTTTTCACAAAATTGAAATCATTTAACCGGTTGTGGACACTCCCAATACTAACCTATAAGTTTGAACAATTCCAAATAAAATATAAACAAAATATGTTCGACTGTAGTATCTACGCTTGAGTGCTAGGACTACATAAATAATCCATTATGTTGACATAACGCACTATCGTTCTTTCACAGATTAGCTTCATGTGAAATGTTATGGGTGGCAGTTCATAATCGGGCTATATTCACAACTGGTGGAACTACCCTACAACGCATGCATGCGATGCTGTGAGCGCGCTCGCGTGCTTGCACGATTTGTAGTAGTTTTCATCTGAAAAACCCCAACACCACATCACTACGAATTCGTGGCTGGCTGGCGTTGATGAAGTCGATGTGCGGCTTCGCAATTACGCCGCGGTGCTGACAGGAGTCGTGAAATTAAATCGAGTCAGTGCGCTTGCGTTCTTGTTGAAGCGCAGAACATGAGCGAGCTTAATTTTGAGATTGGATGATTTGGAAATAATGTGCGCACGGCTGTTTCGCACAATGGGATGACCTACAAAGTGCGCACGACGGCAGACGACATTGAATAGATTTTTGATCGATTGCATGACAGCGGTCACACGAAGCCAGGTATCGGAGCGGAGAATCACCCAGTAGCCACGCTCCACATACACTCCAGAGACGGCCTGTCACATGCTATCAACATCACATGCCACCGCAGAGACGCACACCGGAGGTTATGACACGTGCTAGATATGAATATTCATACCATAATTGATTTCTTTCTAGAGAACTGTCAACCAGCGCCGCGAGAGGTGAAATCACTGACGTTCTCGTGTTACGCGCAAAGAATCAATTAAAATGTGTGTGTGTACTCCGAGCACGCTCCGCACGTTCCGCCTAACGAATGCCGTCTCAGCTCATGCTTGAACTTGAATGGAGTACGCCCGCAAGTGCGTTGTGTGTGTATGCCCTAAGTCTCACATAACACACGCCCCACAAACAAAACGCCAACATGTAATTAAATATCGCTCTAGCTAAATAATTAAACGAATACACACACACACACACACATATGCGTCGACCATGTCCCATGGCTCTCAGTCAGAGTTGCCGCTCAAAGCTCGCACGTGGGCATTGACTTTGTATATTTCATATTACGAAATCAGCTTACACATGCGCCCGACAGCTAACGCTATGCGACAAAATATGGTCGTCAGTGGTTTCACAAAAACGTTGCGACTTGTGTGTGTGTGCGATGGACGCGCCACACAGAATGTGAAACGTGTGTGTGTGTGCGGATGTTTGCACAATGTATGGGCGAATCGTGATTTACATATTCATAACCGCGTTGTGCGATGGCAGACAGGACGTGGCGCACGTGTCTCTGAGCACACCGCAGCCCAAAGCCCTCCCCACATACACACAGCATGGGTATGTGTTTAGTATAGAGTGCTATTAGGTGCCAGTATCTCTCTGGCACTCGTATTTGACTGAGAAGCCGGAGGGTATCAAATGACATGACGATGGGGTCGGTTTTAATCAAGAAAATATTATACAGGTGAGATCAGCACACGCGCCATGGATTGTGTGTACCGTACTTGTATGCCCATGTCAACGTGAACGCGCGCGCGCGTGTGTGTGACTAATGAGCAAATCTAGCATGGCGTGCACTTTTACCGGGGGATTTTACACGTGTCCGCTTGCACGAAAAATCAGCGGAACGCAATTAATACGTCGTTGTATATGGTATGTTACACTTTTCGCAGCGGCAAAAACTCGATCAACATCACACACGTCGCGACATCACACACGGCGCGAGTTTGCTGTGCATTGGAAAATCGATCGTAACAGTGAATTAAAATCATTACAACTCGAATGGGGGGCGCACCGTATAACTTATCGACTGCGAACTGCGATGTGTGTACGCAAGCAGAACACATTTTCGCACAAACCCACTGGCGTGTGTGTGTGTGTGTGTGTGTATTTTATTCAACTCTGTGCTCAACGAATTCGCCGCCGCTGCTGCCGTCTGACTTCAACTTCAACTGCTTCAACGTAACATCGACGTAACGGGCGTACATTATTAAATTGTTGACCCACATCTCGGGGATCGTCGAGTCGCACGGAGAGCAAATGCACGCGCATTTATCGATGCGACTCGAAGGGCAACCAAACATCTCGAATCCTGATGGTCGAACGACCTGCCCGAAACCGAAGTGTTAGTGTCAGTGAACGTATAATCTAAAAATATACACAAAACATGTACATATGTCTACAGATTGCTCTTGCTCCAGCTACTTTGTGAATATCGGCTACGATACTAGTGTAATACTTCTACAATTCACGGGCACACAAAAAAATATTCTATATATACAGTTCGACTTTCATATGCAGTATGCAGAGAGAGCATTCACGCATCGTTGACCACGCCGATATTTTCGAGCCAACCATCTCGATGGGTGAGCGAATTCAATAGGATGAAAATCTCTTTAGTGCGAGGATCGCCCGACACAACACGCTCTGCTGTAAGCAATATGCTACGGCACTGATGCGGCTTCCATCGATATCTGGTACTTACCGTCTCGGGTTTGATTTTTTTACAGAGTGACGTTTTGAATTCAACGTCGTTGTATATTTTGATGTCTTGCAGAGCGCCCTAAGAGTAACGGAAAAGTGTGCTATGTGTGAGTAATGATCAAATCAATATATCAAAGAAACAATGTAAAATATGTGGTTGTGTGTGTCTGAGTAGCAACTGTAACTGAACATTTCTTGTCGTCGTGCACTTGCGCTCTCGACAGACTGTGAGCGAACATCCAACAACTTTATAACTCGATTAATGTTCCGCCATAAACGACGAACACCATAAAACACCCGCAAATTCCCGTTAATTACCCCCGATTGCTGTGTTCGTGTATAAGGGTGTGTATGTAAGTATGTATGTGTGTGTTCAAAAGTTGCGGGCGCAAGCTTATAAAAACACACACACACACACACACATACACACATATCAACACGTTCGAAAACACGAGCGCACGCCAAGCGATTATCTAATTTTTCATGTTTAATGGGTCAGCCCGAAAACGACACGGAAGCAATGTCGTGTTGGCGCGCAAATAGGGGAGTCGCCGACTGGCTTGTAAAAGCTCACTCACTTTGTTGAAATGTGTATGTGTACTCGCTTTTTAGCATGCTATCCGATGCGACCGTCGTCGTCGTCATGCGGCCGTTGTGCAAGTGAAATGTATACGCTCAGTTCAACAACCGTCGAGCAATCATCATAACAATCATAACTGCCGCGTTCATGCCAGGCAACACACACACACACAGTGACATGCAAACTCGACGCAAATGCGGTGGACACACGGAATCGCTGGCGCTTATTCGTTGTCTGCGCGTATGCGTGTCCGAATGCAATTAGCGTAATAGAAAAACCATACAGCCATCAGCAGCACGACGACGACGACGACAGCAGCTGGCTGAGGCGGAGAATCGCGCCTCACATTTACTGGCTTGAGTTGGGGGTGATGGTTGGTGACAGAGAGAACAAATGGCAAGCGCACAAAGTTGCACCGTGTACCCGACCATAATGGGGCGCCCGCAAACCACCTCAAATCACGAACAACCGCACTGACACACACACACGGCGGTCGCATCGGTCGTCATGCCGTTTGACACGTTGTCATGGCAAATCAAATATTGCGCTGCGCGACTCTGCAAAACGCCACATCGATTTATTATCATAAGTGGATTTATTTCAGTTGCGTTGATGTGGTGCCAGAAACTTACGCAGCAATTCCGAAAGAGTGTGCTGGTGAAGCGTATCGGGAGTTAGCAGGAACTCTCGATACACAATAGAGAACAAGAACTATTTCGCTTGCTCTCGAGCAAATAGCAGTCCCGGAGAGTTGCGAGGGGGCTCATCAAAAATGACTTTTTACCAAAGTTTTGCACGACGCCACGCCGGCACGTCGGCACATCGCTGCGGGTATTAAAACTCTCTTGCATCATTTTAAAAAGTGCACGATTTTTGTTCGTCTAATATCTACTGCACTGCACTGATGCTCGCAAACGTGCACGAGAGCATAACTTGGCGGTGTATATGCATAGTGAGCGGATATATAAATTCTCCAATCCTCGAGCTGGATTTTTTTGTTCGTTGCGCGTGTTGCTAGTTCGTATAGTTTAGACGACAGAAGAAGAACGGCAAACTTCAGCGCGCTCAGCACGACGACAATATATTTTATTCCAGTATGCACCACTATGTGGGATACAACGAACGTGTTCGTTTGGGGAGACAATTCCTTCGTATTCGGTTTCTTTGCGCTCGAGCATATGTGCCTTGCATCGAGCGCGCGCAATGTGATAGGAGTGTGTATGAAAAGATGATGCTGTGTTAAAAGATGTGTGCACTGCGCACTGCGCACTGCCTTTCAAAAGGCATTTATTAGATGAACTAGTGCGTATGGCAGACGGAAAGATAAATATCACCCGACTGAATGGTAGATAAATATAAAAATAAAGAGTTTCTACTCTCTCTGTTCTGTGTTCACGCTAACTAGAATATTTTCGACAAACCACTGTGGCAGCACGCCGACACATAAATTATTCGACGCCACTTTGGCAAATCGACAATGACGCGCTCGCGTGCACCAGCACCAGCCTGTGGAACGATAGTTTCATGCCATCAGTGTGCGCCGGCGACGAGGAGCGAGCGAGCGAGCGAGCGTGTGCCGTGCTCATTTCGAAAGTGGGTGCAAGCGATTGGCGAGGAACGCCGGAGTAAATACACCCTCGCCAGCGAGCGCCCAGCTTTGCGCCATTGGGGTGTTAACTACTCGTGCAGCAGCAGTGCCGGATATCTTGTCTGTGTGCGCGAGAGTGCATTCTCATTGGATGCACATTTTGCTCAGTTTCGATTTGATAATTCTGTGAGTATAATAATATCGTACGTCGTTCGTGCAATTCTAAGAATTATAATTCGCAATTTGTGCAATCATGCAATCGTCGAGTTCAAATTTCTTCGACTTTCTATCGATAAATTGTATATAGGGCAATGAACCAACCATGTTCTACGAACATGAGCTACGTTCGTGTCTCGTGTGTCCTGTCACTCAGGCTTGGGACGGTCTAATACGCAAACAAACACGCAGCGAACATCACAGGCATTGGCATTTGCGTATTCGCGTGCGGTTGTGTTTGTGTACGGATGCGCATTTATGCAAGAGCTCGTCACAAGCGTCACGCGTAAGCATCTTCCATCGTCTCTGCGATGCGGGGCTGTGAAGATTCAATCAACTCGTCGTCGCATGGAGTGGCGGTTTTGTACTGAAGCTATAATGTACATAACACACCTAAAACCGTTCGACCACATGTACTACCCCATTAGTTGACTTAAACCATGCCAGAAAATAAGATTTTTCATGTTTGCGACGTTTTATGGAGGAACATCTATAATAGTCTGGATATTTCAATGATACAGGTTTGTTGAATAAACATAATTATATTATATATAGAGTGTGACGGGGTGATTTTTGAATAGGGGTAATTTTTGCACACCCCTTTATTTCCTTAAAGATATAAGAAGATATTCTACTGAATTTTTGATATAATGTGTCTTTTATCGACATCTTCCTATGAATATAGACTCTGAACTTCTATAGTCTAAGGTCATAAAAATATGTTGTAGAATAACCGAGAAGATAGTGTCAACAATTTTATCAGAGTTAAGCCTTACTTAGACATCCATCTGTAGAGTTAGAATGATTTTTAATATGTTGCATTTTTAAAACGTCGAAAAACATGACCTCGGTTTTTTCATAATAGCTCCGTGAATAGAGTATTCACATGATAAAAATGTTCAGCAGAAACATAGCATGATAAATTGTCTTTCAATTGCATTTTTCCGTTTTGAAATCGGCTACACAAAACATCGCGGGACAAATGTGTCATCTTCGGCTGACGACTCCCTGAACAAGGCATCTTTGTACATATATGGAGAAATTACCGAGCGTTAATTTGCTCGGTAAATTTTTATTTCAATTTTCGAAAGAAGAGGATGTGTAGACAATTTAATTCTCTTTCATTTGTGTTTTCACGAATTGTTCCAGGTCAATCCAGTGTCAGGAAAATCAAATTTGTTGCCATGATTCAAGTCAACCAATTGGGGTAGTAGCATCTGCGCTCATGTACAATCGGTAAGCATCAAACACGCACATCGACGACCCATCAAACGAGAGCATCAGTTCAATGAAGAGTGAATTTCGTTCAACCATCGTCGGCGTCGGCGCCGCTGCGCTTCTGCAGCTGATGTGTGTGGACACGGTCGGAATGCGATTGCATGATTCTCGGCGTGCATATTCATGCACTGTACAAGTGGTGTGGTGGCATAGTGAGAAAATGCGCACGAAGGATGGCCAAAGGCAGAGGACGGCGGATGATGTGCATTGAACACATCCGATCAATCCACATGGGAACCCATGCAGTCTATCGATCTCCTGGTTCAAGTCGTAATGAGTATACATCGAATATCATACATTTCCAAAGAATTAACGCGATTCTCTGAATATCATATTGCGTGAGTTCGGAGCGATTCTATATCGATTCACTGGCAATAGCATTTCATATTGATGGCATGCTTCCCCATTGACCAATGGTTTTAATATGCAATCAACATAAATTCGAAGCATGACATCTCATTCAGTCGTTTTCGACATGCTACACGAATATACAAGAGTGCGTCGGGCAGTCTACTGGCTCTAGCCAGCGAAGAAAAAACAAATTCCATGACCACGCGTGAAATGTAGGTTATACGCTCATCGCCGTCGTCGTACGTGGGATGTGTCCGATGCGCACGCGAGTGCTGGTATTCACGAATCAACGTGCACATCGACGCCGGCGACGCTTGTGTGAGGGGGTGAGGGTGGCATGCTGGCCACGCTCGCGCTGGCTAGGTGATAAATTACTTTTGTACACGCAACCGCGCAAAGGTGTGCGAATTCCAGACCGAACGGGGCAGAAGCAGCAGCAGGAGCAGTGAGACGCTGCTGCTGCTCCGACTGGCGGATCGTTCAGGCTTGTGGTTTCGGTTTCGCGCTGCCACCGCCGCCGCCTCCGCATTCATGCATGGGGCGCATAAATACGCGTATATGTTGACATAGCCCCATATTCCTAGGGACTGAAACAATAACGTCGGCACCGGTGGGCAAACAGCTGCCAGCCAGCCAGCCAGCCAACCATCCAGTTTCTGCAGTGGTGGGGTTGTGCGAGCGAAAAAAATATAATTAAAAATATACGTCGTTGAGCAGCGGTGCAGCAACAGCAGCCCGGCCCGACCCAACCGCCAAACGACGCAGTCTGAGAGGGTGGGTGGGGCGGCATAGACGTGGTGTCCTACATACGACGCATCCTAGCATTCGCTTTCATGAGATACTGGCCCGAGCACGTGCCCCCACGTCTGACGTCGGACGTCAGACGCCAGACATCCGACCGAAGAGAGTAGGACGCATATTATATTTGAGTATTCACTCCTTTGCGAGGATATATTGCGTTGGGATTTATGCACGACACGGATTTGCGGAACGGTGAGTGAATATGAGAGCGGCGCAGCTAGAGCGTAGTTGTGCAATTTAGTTGCGGTAGTGCGCATATTTAATTACATTTTTTTCACCATGCGTTCAGTCGTGCAGATCAATGTTAATGCGATGTAAAGTTTTCGCATTCATTCTGATGAACTCCATGTAGTCAACTTTGAACTTTAATATTGCCACAAGAAATATCTATACTGTCTCAACCTTAACATGTGTTCAACAACAGAGTTCAAACGAAATGACTTCACTCGCCTTATTTAGAGCCGTTAGCAGTCCGGAATTGAATAAACATACGTCGTGAATATGCGCAATGAACATCTGCGCAAAATTTACAATCTAAGCTCAAGAGCTAAACGCGAACGTTACTACAGAGTTTGTTTGTCGAATGTAAACCTACGAATGTATTTTTAGCGAGTAAATCTTGGTCTTGAGAACAGCGTATACTTCGAATTTAAAACGTATTTCTCATGCTCGAAGACAATTCAATCTACCTCGGGTATGTTTACTTTTGAGTACAAGTCATCGACGACAAGCTCTAGTCTACTTCATGCTTCAGTGTGTTGTATCCTCGTACTCTGTTGTTGTGAGCTGTTGAGCGTGTGCATTTATCGCAAAGTCTCATATTTACAATTCTATGTTTAACTCAGATTCGACACTCACTCGAGTCTATGCATCGTTATCGTATTTTGTATTAATTTGTATCAACGTGTGATGAGTATTAGTTATGTTGATCAAGCTGCTAACTTTAATTATTTAATTCGTTTAATTAGACATATTACCTAAAATGCCGCCCTCTTAAACATATATTCTGTGAACTTATATTATACATCAGCCTGTCTATGTACACACACAAATTATAATTTAAAAAATAATTACGTCGCGTGTGCTGATGGCAATGTCCTCTTTCATAAGCACGACGGGAGTGCTCAGTACACATACTACTTGGACTGATCAGTCCCTTGACAAACTATGAAAGAATAACAATTCTGATTATGGCCAAATATCTTATAGAAACAATCTTATACTCAGTTTGGAAGTATAATTGCCATTATTGTAACGAAATGTTGAACATAAACAAACAGATGGAGATACATGTATTCATAGTGTTGATAAAGCAACGTTTTTTGATAAAAGGAAAAAGCGTTGATGCCAAAACATGTTCACCGAAAACATTATGTTTCTTCAAATAATTCTGTACATACAGACTATTTGGTAACCGAAGACGAAGTGCGAATTGGCCGCGAAACTGTAACAGTTATCGACAAAAGCATTAAAAACAATTAATTAAATATTTCCGTAAGTAAAAAAGCACGGTGGCTCGACATTGAAAAAAATAATTCTGACGTATCGTGCTTACATTTTTGGGCATGATGGGCGCAATGACTGCCGCAAAACTCAAAATCACAAGTGGAATTGGAATAGAAATAAAATGAACATAGTCAAGAAAGAAATCGAAGTAGAGGAATATAAAATGTGTTTATCCAAAATGTTGTTTTTTCATAGTTTTCCCGGGACTTCTCAGTCCATGTAGTACACGAACAACGCACATTCACAAACACTCTCTGGAGCAAAAAAACAACATTTATAATCTAGGTTACAGTGCTATGTACGGGATGAGCGACGGGTTCCTACATCGGGCGAAGTTAATGATATAAAGTCGTGCTAAAACAGTACTAACGTGGCATGCGATGCGATACTAGCCAAAGCGTTTGTTAGCACACATGCTGCAAACAAAAGCTCATAGCAAATCAAGTATCCCTATTTGTCGGATTTGTGAATATCGTGTGATTGGGCACAATGCTGTTCAACAGTTTAATCGATAAACATACCATGTGAGCAATATCATACAAACTCAATCATTTGTATTTATGAATATTATCGACATAATAAATCACTGTGGGGAACAGAACATCGAAATTATCCACTTCAATGATTAAATTGAATAGTGAATAGACAGTGTTTCGTACTATGCATCTCCAGCATTTCGGTAATAATGAGATCACACGACAAACACTAACTCAAGTGTACTTGTTCCGAAAAATCTCACCCCAAGTAAGTCGTTCTCTATACCGAGACCTCAACCTGTGTAGGTGCAATGTGTGTGAGCTGTGAGCAGCAATACACGCCAACATGCCAACCATAGCGGACATAAAGTCGTCCACAGAGAGAGGTGGAGAGACGTGTATTCTGTCGTGTACTCTACGATATACTATATGGGTGAGTGTGTGTGTACGTGTTCATATGTGCCCTGGGCTTATTGTGCGTGCCTTGCTGATGACGCGGCTTATCTTGATTTCCACATAATGTTTTTGCACGAGTGCGTGCGGATGGTGGTGTGGCGTCGGTGGTTTCGGTGGATTGGTGGCAGCGTTGAGTTGTGCGTTTGGAGTGTATGGTGTGCGCGACACAAATGCGCAAGGTGGAAATATATTTTTTTCGTGCTCTGTGATGTTGCGTTTTCCACACACATCAACATTAGGGCTGTGAGTATACATCAATGCTAGCGGCGGACAGATTACATTAGATTCGTAAACGCGTACGAATGGCCCACCAAGTTGCACATATACCAACTAGTAGTCACAGGCTCATGCATATGACTCTATAGTATATCTCAACGTATTTTAACATGAACGACGCTCGTTGCCAGCGACGATGAGTGTGCGTGCGGTGGAAAAGCGTTTTGGTGCTAATATTGTTCACGTTTGAATTGCCCACACGTACTCGCACACACACATGTAGACGATAAGCGGCGAACACTGTTCTATGAGTATAAATGTATGCCGCACACAGTATTTGAGCGTTTTGTTACGACAGCTGGCACATTTTTTGTGCGTGTGTGAACATATAATTGTGCGTATCGTATGCAGGATAGCTGCATATTTGTGGTGAACATGTGCTATCGATGTTTGCGTAAAATGCGTGGACATATATGAAATGGGACCGAAATGTGTACACGTGGATATAAAAAAATGTCATGCATACAAATGACATGACTGAGCTTGCGCATTGGGGGATTGTTGGAGTCGTTTCACAAATTTGTTTCGTCGTCGTTATGAGCCGTAACTACCATAGCTCGATTCTAAATGTCAGTCGCATTCAATCACCTACTGCAGCCATAATACAATATTGCAATCTGGAAAAGGACAGCCCGTTTATTACACGTATTTCACTGGAGTAGAACCGTGCTGAAGTAGGTCGTTGACATTTATTCAAATAATATAAAGATCTGTGATCTGTTTCCCAAAATTGTGTCTATCTACGACAATAGAAATAGGTGCGACTTTAACATGCGTATGGTTTAAAAATGTGTATGGAATTAACTGTAATTGTTCTAATGTCAATCTCGATAAAATCACGAGGATTTACGTCTAGCACTTCAGGGCATGGCATTAACGCGATGTTCATGTAATAAACTTCAACAACAGCCATAATTTAGATTAAGTATCAAATTATGTCAAACACCCTTTGTACTGTAATTTGCTTACTCATGCATTACATTATTTAGTGTGTTGTTGCTGCAGTTTGGTGTTGGTCGATTGAAATAACATTGGTTGCGTGCTTCGAAGGCATTACAATTAACTACACAATTTGAAATATGTTGAAATTGTTTTCAACCAAGAAACATGCATCACCGATACCGCGTGTTGTAGCTTGTCATATATGAGTTGAGTAGTGTTGTCTACTAGGATGGGTCTGTTTTGGTTTTTTTAATCGAAGTTGTGGAAGGGGCTCGCGATAACACTAATACAAATATAAATGTCTTAAAAAAATAATACGTTCGCAGTTTACGGTTGAACATTTTTGTAATAAATGAACTGTGTTCTTATCTATGAGTGAAATTGAATTTGGCAAGCCTCTTCCACATGTTTCCGGCATAGAACGTTGTAGACATAAAACCGAAAACGGCCCAAACTGTGTGTCTTGAGTTATTCAAAACTGCTGTAAAACAGTTCACTCATTCCGCACACATTTAATCGCCTTAGTTAGGAGACGATTCCTGTCCGTGCCTCGTTTCTCGTAGGCGAAGCCGTAATGATAAGACAAAGATAAACGGAGCGGAATAAAACTTCGACAAAACGAGAATGGGTGATAAAATTATAATGCGCTTCCATTCGGCGCAAGCATTTCTTCGTTGGCAGATCCGCACACGAGGCTTAGCACCGACTTGCGAGTTCTACGGGTGCATCTTTGCAAGAAATTATAATTGTGACGTATTTCATTCACGCCTCAAGCTGTGGGCAGCTCACGCTCATACAAACGCACATGAATGCACACACTCATACAATGACTTATGGTCACAGATAGTGGTTGCAAATACTATATAAAGGAACGGAAATCCTCTTCAGTGTGGTTTCCCGCTCGGTGGATTGTGTGCAAAAGCCAGCCTACGTGTAATGAAACCGCAGCAATGCACGTTAACCCATATTCGACCCATAAGACTTCATTTACAGTCTAGAATCAGTAGCGTTGGGCCATCTCGAATTTGCAATATCTCATAAATAATAATTTTTCGCTATTTTTCAGACAATGTATCCTTGACAACTCTGTACCTGTACCGCTGGTCCGAAACGGGTTACCGCACGGCCCGCCTGCGGCTGTGCTTCCAACGTGATGAGCACGATTCAGCACATCAGCCTTGCCATCTTGTGTCTAAATTATATGCGGGCACCAGCCGCACGTGAATGGTGCGAACACCCCTCAGACGCAGTTGCGCGCGTTCGTCAGAGCCGGGGCCGGAGGAATATGTGAGCGGGCTTAGCCGCGTGCGCGCGTGCGCGCTCGACAGTGCGACCAGCCGGGTGGCGACATGGTCGTAACTTAATCCGGACCAGGCTGCTGGCTGCGCACGCGTTTGGCTTGGCGCACGCTTGGCTTGCAACTATCATGCGCTCGGATGCCGAAGGGATTTGAGACTAGAAGCGAGATGGAGATAGAGAACACAAGCTAGACGCGAGCCCGCTTAATGGAGTTTCCGCAGGACCATCATATCTTCTGCGTGTGCGTGTACGTGGACTATACTATATACATAATCGGGCGTACGTGCGGCGCCCCTCCTCGCATAGTGTGACTATAAAATCCACACGCACACACTTATACTACACACACGTACGATATGCGGGTGGGGTGCACTCTAATGAAGAAATTTTCGACGTCGTCGTCCTCATCGTCGGCGATAGCAACTTGAAAGCGCAAGTCATTAAATGCAGACGCTGCGCTGCGCCCGCGCTGAAAAGTCGTCGTTGCGACGCTGCTGTTCACCAGAACGGCGAGAAGGGCCGCCGCCACGAAGAGACAAGTGCACGCGAGCGCACGCGCGCATTCACTCTGGTTCGTTTGCCGCAATGAAGACCGCCGTATATTTCTATGTAGCACGCGTGGGGCGAATAGCAGTAGCTTGTCGCGGGCGGTAGTTAAAGTGTCGTGTGTGCTTAGATTTTCGAGTACGTGCGCGACGACGATAGCCACGAAGACGAAAAAACACGCACGCAAGTTTCCGCTGCACTTTGGACGGCGCCTGGGATGATAGGACGACCCCGCCGCCACTTGGCCACGTGCGCGGAGTACGCTCTCGCGACACTGTGCATTGTGTGTGGTGGACGACGAAGTGGACCAAGTGGCGGTGGCGGTGGCGGCGGTGGCGGAGTGGTGGTGGAACGTTTATGAGCACACGCATGCTGTGCGGCTCATGGTTTTCGGACATTTCACGCCGCTGCGGTTTATTACGTCGGGAATTCGGCGCAGGGATGTTGCGGGTGGGAAAAGTCATATTTATACTCGGCGTTATTAAAGAAAGTACTGAAATCATTCTGTGTCACTCTGGTGAACAGTGTCGTCCTTCAGACCGACGTGAAATGAAATAAGTCGTTGAACTTCAATTTTGATATTTGCATAATACGTAACTCCGCTATTTCTAAACTAGCAATACATAATAATTCGGTTTTCACATTTGTGAAATGGAAGGATCTATGTCTTTGTACATAAAATGCATGTCAATTTTACAGTTTTTGTTCATAAATTGCAGTAGTTATGGTATTCTTGACCAAACCTGTGACTGTAGACTCGTAGAATAAGGAAAAACTATTCTAAAAGCCCAGAAACGGTATTATTGGGCTATCTTGCAAGCTGGATTTTTAGACAAAACCGAGAAATTAGTCCACCCGGAATTGGTTTCACCAAACTGCGCTAGTAAAGCAAGTGAATAACTATATAAAAGTTCGATTGCATGGAATCGGATAAAATTATAAGTTATTGGATGCAATCCCCAAATGGGGAATGTTTGAAAAACTGTAGTTAATCCTCTAGTGCAAACCCCGACAACGTCAATATCGTCGTTTTTGAAATGCTGAAATTCGAACATCTTAACCTTTTTCAAGATATGTTTGTTTGAGCTTGTTCCTGATAGACACCGCAACACAATTTTAATGCCTTTTTTCAATTCGTTGCAATTGATTGCAAATTGTTGGGGCTTCTATCAGCTATAAGCAACAAAATAAATATCTTGAGAAAACTTCAATGAGTTTGAACTGGAGTCCATTAAGTGAGGTTCGCTTTTATGCAGACTTGTCCAATAGAGGGTTAACTTACATAACAACATCAACGTTTATCTTTCGTCATCGCATTCTTTCAGGAGTTTAACAAATAATTTATAGAGCTAATTGAATTTGGAACACTTTATTGTTGTTCTATGATCATACGTTCAGGCCCAATTGACGAAAATATTTCGTAGTGTGTGCATGCCAACCGCATTTCATATGAACTGTTTAAAACATAGGTGACAAAAAACTTACATCATTGGACTTCACAAATGTGAAAACTGCGCAAGTTATTGCCATTTAAAATAAGGCTTACGAATTATGCGAATTTACTAATTATTATATTACCTTGTAAAACATGCATTTTTTTTATGTGTTTCCTATTTTTATCGGAATTAATTTCAATGTTTGTTTACTGAAAATCGATTCACACGTTGAGTATGCTCAGCGTGGTTTTCGGCATTGTCTACACATCGATTGCCATCTCTGATTCGGCACCGCCTGCTGGAACGCGTCGCATCCACCTACTCCACCCGAAATGTAACGCACTAATAACAAAACGCCGCCACGAGTGGTGGTGATTTACCTGTATCCGGGCGGCCGTCCGCTCGCCGTGCAGCCCCTGCGACACGAACCAGCCTTTCGTCGAGGCCGCCACCAGCACGCTGCCCAGCAGCACGATGCACACCACACCGATAATGACCGCTTTGGCACGACTCGAAATGACCATTGCCATGGTGCTTGGCGGGCGGCTCGCTCGCTGCGGCTGCTCGTTAGCCGGTGCGCGCACAATTGCTGCGTTACTATTTTAGATGGGGTGGTGCTGCTGCTGGCCGTCCACGTTGGGTGCTGTTGTCGAAATTTACGCGCGCACCCAGGCGGGCGATAATCCCGCTGAATTGATATGCGCGCGCGCACACACACACACACAATTTGACGGTTGGTGATGGTGCTTGCCTTACTGGCGACGTTGGCCGCCAACGACGTCGGACGACGTTGGTCGACGCCCGGTACTTTTCGGTGCGAGCGATTGAAATGTTGCGACCAGCTGCCAGAGGCGGCAGCGGCGACGGTGGTCGGCGGCGGCGGCAACAGCTGCTTGGCGGCCGGACTTGAGCTCGGGCTGGGGCGACGTCTGCGTGCGTCTGCTGCCTGTCCGGTGGCCGGTGCGGTTGGCCACCACTTTCATAGTTGATGCGCTTCCGTGCTCGTGTTCGCGTGGCCGGTTTGTTTACCCACTATACTACAACTTGTTGTGTTGGCCCCGAACGGAATATTTGTATGTCTAGGTCTAGTAGTACTTGTTGGCTGTTGGCGGCATACTGCACTACACTGTAGGGTTTACACACACTATTGGTGAATATGCTTGAGGTATTTGTGCACGTTGTGCATGCTTTCTCGCACACAAACGCACACGAGTACACGCATATACACGGACATGCAAACGCTCGCAGGGTGAGAAGTGGGTCGTCCGAGATTCACGCGAGCGATTTATGGGTTCCGGCGCAAAGCACATCTAAACACTGTGGTGGTCGCCTTGAGTCCTGGAGAATTCCTGAGTAGTGTTTATTTTATGCACAATACGCGTTCGCACATGTACGCACACTCGCACACGCACACACACATATCCATATGTGCGTTGACACGCACATGCATTACCACACACAGAATAGCATAAATCGTATGCAACTTTACACATAAAGTGTGTAAGGGATTCGGGACGACGGTGGATTGAGCCATATACTTGAAATACTGTGTATAATATAATATCGCTCGTATGAGTTTGTGATGGTTTCCATATTATACTGATTAACATAAGTCATCAACCCGAAATTGTCACCAAATCAACTATGTATTGTTATAATACTCTGTCGGACGGAATTTCGGAACATATTTTACTGAAAGCTTCTATACAGTACAGTACAATACAGTCGAGATCTAGCATTTCGAATAATCATTTTAATAATGAAATATGTTTCCCAACACATCAGTATTCGCTCACTAACAATAATAATAATTCAATCAATATTGACACTATTACACATAACGAGTTTCTGGTTATTCGCATGAGACTGTGAATGTGCATTATAATAATGCGCATTATGTTGACGAAAATAATTGCCTCGTGAATGCTCGTGTGTGATTATAAGTTCTAGTAACATATTTGTATGATCATAATGAAATGCACATTCAACATATTGGCTTTTTTGGCACTCAAATCGAATCATAAGCCTGGGAGAATTCAATGCATATCATTATTATTCTATCTCGGCCATCAAACACTGAGCTTCTGATCGTTTGTTTATTCCAATTTATATTGGAATCGAGTGGCGGTGGGCCAAGCGGTTTGCACTACGTGTCTATGCCGGACAGTTACACAGGGCCATTCAATCACAAAAGTGATGCGCCCCCACCATGTGTGTCAGTGTGTGTGTGTGTGCAATGGGCGCCACGCCACGCAATGTGAACGATCGGACGCGCGCTCTCTCTTCTCTATGCCACATATAATGTTAAAATAACAGCCAGTTGAGCAAACATGAAAAGGGCCAAAACACCCAGTTTGCCCGTCGCGTACATTGCATGCGTGCACACACACATACACACACCATCCAGAGAAAACTATGTACACATGATATATGCATGAGCACACACGCAGACCAGACACACAAACCCCGAACGCGTTTAGTGTCTGATGGATGTAGTCAAGTATCGGGAGAGACCGCTGGAGTCGCTGCGGCTGCCGATGCCGATGCTGGTGCTGCTGCACGATGGGCACCGTGAAACTTGCCGCCTGAGATCACACTGCGCGTACTGCGAATGGATGGAGCGCGCGGGTGGCGGTTTTGTTTGATTTGAGCACCAAAGCGATTGGCAAACACACACCCGCACACGCGTACTCTACGTATGCCCGCATATAAACATGCACACATAATAGCGTACACCACATACGGAGTCCGGAGACCGGAAGCAACGCACATACACACACATAGTTATATATATATAGGCTGCGCCAACTTTCGGCTCGTTCAGCGAGCGTAAATTATACTTTCGATCCTTTCAACAAATTCTCCGGCGGCAGCGACGCGTACAAATAGCACAGAGCACAGCTCACGGCACGGCCCCCTCTAATAGTTTCGGAGGCGCTGAAGCCATGTGCCCAAACACACACACACACACACACATACACTGCAGAGAGAGTGTGTGTGCATGTGTATCAGTCATTGCCGATCTCTTGACTCGGTTTTGGTGGGCCACTTCTCGGCGTCACTACCACCGAAATACCATTCCACTCTGACGTGGCATACATCTTGTATACTCTCATGTCGACGACGTTTTGCCCTTCCACCCACATCCACATAGCACTATGCTTCATGCTGCTATCGGCTATAGTTGAAGTACGATAGCTAGTCACATCGGAACGAATACGTTGATGGAATATCGTATATAGTAGAACGAACGGAGCATGGCACACACTCACACTCATAGGACATAAGGCGATATTATACTGAAATATAATAAACGTTAACACGTATTACACCACGACGACGCAGGCGGGCGTGTACATTGTATTCGAAAGTGATTTCTGGTGTAATTTGTTGGCGGTGGTTGGTGTGCTTGTTGTGCTTGCTTCGACAACTGCTGCTGCTGCTGCCGCAGGCTTTCGTGACACTTGCGCTCGACTCACGCTGGCGAGAACGGTTGGGTGGTTAGGAGCGGAATTGGGTGTGAGAGCGCGCTCTATGACCGAAGCTGGCCAACTACGTTTATCGTCAATTAAGAATCTATTGTATACGTGTGTCTGAAGTGTGTATAGTAGAAGTGTGCGTATTCGTGAGCAACTGGAGAGCGGTGCCAAGCATTTTTCGGGGGTGTGTTGACCTGCGCGCATATTTTACGATCGTTCGGTCGAGTGTTATTATCAATTATTATTGAGTTATAAACCATTATAATTGAGTGCTCGTGAGAGACAATGAGTTCAGAGCATGTGCGTGCTGTCGAAAAGGGTAATGGAATTCAATTAGCGCCAGATTAGGCTGCCGTTTTTCATGTTCAAATGAGTTGCATACAAAGGTCGCGTTTGTTTGACATCGACATTTCAACTTATTAATAGGCTTCCATTTAAACTTTTATGCATTCTGTTCAAACAGCTGCGAACCATTCAATAACCAAATATGCATTTATACCATGAACGTTCACAACGGACTGCATAAGGTGTGCAAAGCAGCTTGTATGCGAAACACTCGAGCGCTTTTTGTGGTTTCGCTCTGCCACATTCTATTGTTGTGCCCCACGTCGAGTCTGAACCGTTTTACACTTCTTTCCATATGCATTGGTTGCTATATTCTCGAATCGTTTTGTTCAAAGTACGACGTTGAATGCGTAAGCTGTTTGCAACTGAGAAGGGTTTTGTTTTGCAAATTGTTGAGGAAAAACCTGGAGAAGCGGTGCGAATTGACTCTGATTGTTCAGAATGTGGGTACAAACCAGTTTTCCATTTGGAACAGTTCGACCACAACTGACTACCGAATCGAACGAACCAGACAAAAGTGTTGAACAGTATCGTTTCTTGGTCATAATCTCAACCGCTCCGCAAACCAGATGATGTTAATATAAACTGCTTGTGTATGAACTGTAAGCTGACCGCAAGAACGATATGATGTATAAGTTACATGGTCATGGCACACTTCCTTGGTTTCGTATGCTTTTTTTTATACTGGTACTTCCTGCTCGTTTGTGTTTGTCTTGTGTCTTAAGATGTTGGGTCTTATATAAGAACTGTGTACGTACTCCAACTTTCGGCTTACTTAAGGCACCGCAACGCTCGATATGCGAAACCAGAAGGGTTGTTTCTTCCGTTCTTCCGGACGGTCGGTCGAACGCGTATTTCCAGCTCCGTCTACTGATGCGGTTGCTTATCATTTCAAGTGTAGCTATTTAGATGTACCCGTGCGCGATGGGCTTACAAACAAAAGCGTTCCGGAAAAAACACATCGAATGGTGGTGTGCATGGTATCCGAGATCCGTGCCAGGCCTACGGACAATCTGTATATATGCCGAAACGCGTTTCGTTTGTTTGGTGCGGGTTAATTGTTATAGACAAACATTCTGGCCCCGAAAATGGTTTCGGACGCGTGCCGTGGATCCGGGCAAAAATCGATGCCAACTTGAAAGTTACTCGACTTTTCGACCCCAAACCTGTCCGAACCGCACACGGCGTGGCCAAATCGTATTGTGTCCACGTCCACTTTGGCGAAACTTTTCGGTTTTTGTCGGGTGTAATTTTAAAGTTTTCACTATTAGCTGCAGCGCTCTGTGGCCATGTATAATATCGAGTGGAGTCTCTCTCTCTCTGTCGTTCTTCGGTTGACCATACATACACACCCAATGCACTGTGAGAGCAGCCAACGGGGTCACTATGAGGGTTTAGATGTGTGTGTTCGTTGTGTTCGTGTGTGTTCGTGTGAGTCGTAAAGCAGCTTCCACAACGCCAAACTCCACTGCACTATAGTAGTGAACTTTACTGGTACATAATAATGCAAGCACATTGTTATCGCCTCATCTGCACGAGCATGGGCTGCTGCCTGCTGCTGCTGCTACCGCTGTATGCTCGCACGCACGCGAGCAAGGCGTTTATGCGGCAAGAAGTTTGCTGCTTGGCCGCCAGTCTCAGCTGCGAGCTGCAGCCACAAAGGTGTTCGCTGTGATATTTATGATATTGCAGGAACTATGTAGCCAGCGACCAGCGGCAGAGCGAAGTTTCGACCGTTGTGGTCGACGTCTCTAATCACTCTCGGTCGCATTGCCCAGGAACGACAGAATTGTCGAACCGCTCCAGCTGCACTAAAGCCAATTTATGTGACAGCCTGTGCGGTTTTTTGCTGATAACTGTTATGTCCCATTTATTTTTATACAACGCATTCATAACATAAAACATACAAAATGCTTGGCACTACTTTGGCCAAGTAACCCGAAACGATTGGAGGTGAGTTTAACTACACTATTCATATCCAATGTTATAGTGACTTTCCAACTTGCACACACACACACATGCGAACATTAATATAACAGGCAGCCTGCGCTTCGCATATAAAATATACACACGCACACACACACAGGATCCAGTCCACTGAGAGCTAGTAGCTAGCAAGCACACACACAAATATTGCGCAACGCTGGTTCCGCTCATCGCCGCAGCATACACTGCGTGAAACGTGATCCAACTCCAGCTCCTGCTGCTCCTGCTGTTGCTGCTGCTGCTGCCACTGCTGTTGCTGTTGCTGATGGTGTGCGCACACTCGCACACACAGCCACACTGCGGGCTCACAATGCACACTGTGTTCAGTAAGTCATGTGCGCGCGTAAAGGTGGGGGTTTGGATGCGCGAGCGCTCGCATGTATTTGAACAATAACTTTTTCCAAGGATTTTCCGTTCTACTTTTCGGGCACGGGAGTAAACACACACACACAGACAAGAAATATATACACACACAGACACACAGCACACGTGCGCTCTCACACATGGTATTAAGTTTGCGATTTTACAGTACGCTTGTTGTGTGTGTGTGTGTGCGTTTGTGTGGGATGGTTTAGTTTATTCGCGGTGGCAGCTCTCGCACTCACTGTTTATACGCTGCACTCTATTTCCTCCTCCGTTAGTTTGGGAAATAGGTTTGTTATTGTGCAATTGCGTTTGCACAGCGTGCGTGAAACGCAGATTTACAGAACCACACACACGAGCACGTGCATTATAATGTGCTCGTTTATGCTGTGTGTGTGTGTTGCGTCACACAAAACCGGAGGTAAGATAATGGCACTGTGCCCGGTTTTACCTGGGCCAACCGGATGCGTTGACAACCCTATCCTCCCTAAACCATCCACCTCTTCCTCCCCAGCCCTCCGCCGTCCAACTCGACACAAAATTGTCGGCGGACGGGCCATGCGGTCCGTATGATAAAGTGGTAATGTACGCCGGCACGGACGTCATTTTGTAGCGCAATGAGCAAATGAGCGAACAGAGCAAATGTTCATGCACTGCTGATCTCCAGGCCCCGGACAAGTTTTTCCCCCATAACATTATTCAAATGACGCCAGACGACTTCACTTGAAGCGCTCGGTGCGCTCCGATGCGTTGCACTGATGTCTGCTTGCGCATAGTCAACATACTAGGATCATACTCTTGAAATGGCAAAATGTATGTGAAAGCACGGACCTGGCGAACGGTCGAATATTATTAAGTCAGATTTTCCCTGGAGACACCTTTTTGAATTTGGAAATTGATTATAGTCACTGAGGGCCGAGTACGGATAAAACCGCAAATGAGACCACAATTCATGAGCCAATCATTAAATTAACGACATTTTGTTGATTTTGACAATTGTCAGTTTTTGCGTAAACGCGGCACCGTCCCCGCAAAATGCTCTCGCATTACCAAAATCGCATGCACGATATGTCTAAACAGTGTTTTCATATATTTAGGGAATCAGGAATCTTTAGCTGCCGAACTTTTCTGTTGGGTGACTTATTATTGATGTTTTCGTCAGTAACTGACACATTTAGGCGTCAACTGCGGTGCCCAAATAGCAGGTACGGAGGTTTTGTGAACAATTGCGATTTTTGTTTTCGGATGGGGAAGAACTCGAACTACACGAAATTAGTCATGTTTTGGCTCCAGCCGTACTTTCCCCATCTGATATCAGTGCTACATCAAGTAACAAAATTTCCTCTTCTCCATTAACCCGTATTTGATGAACCGCGTGTTAATTTAAACGGCATAACTTTCAAACTAATGTATGAAATGACAATTTTTTATTCTTCTTTTAAAAGATGGCACTTCCGGAAAATGTTATCGATTTGATTGTGGTGGCAACAAAACGTCGATTTTCCCGGGCTTATTAAACCAAGTAATGCTAGTGACATACTAGCATTACTTGGTTAATTTTTAGATCGCTGGCCCTAAGAATAGTCTGTCTTTCGAGGGAAACCATGCAACAAATCACATTTTATTCATTTGAAGAAAGTTTAAACAATGTTCAGCAAGGACGAGACTCATCGACCAAATTGTACTTATATTCTATGCATGCAGAGTTTTAACCAAATCTTGGTCGTCTTTTCCTGTTGGTAAACCGTTGAGCAAATTACTGGCGATTAGTATCTGGCGATTAGTAACTGGATTTGTTGAGTTTAAAGACCTCAAAATCGTGACGTGGTGTGATATAATTAATAATACATATGTGACAGAGACAGACAGACTATAAGTCGTTTTCACAAACCAAAAATGATATCTTCCATGATCATATTGAAGGCTCTTTATGTGGATATTGACAATTTAAAAGATTACTTATTGTTCCCAGTTGTCCAATCTTCCAAACCATTTAAAAACGTGTTCCAATATTTTTTACATTGACTCTACCACGAGCTATAGCCCACTAAGAACAGTTTACAATCTCAAAGGTATGATCCTAGTACACATACGCGCACATATACACACGTAAACACACACACACCCCCAGCGACACCGACACCGGGTCGTGGCGCAGAGTAGAGTTATTCGGTCAACAAAAATCACGTGCTCACACATCACTCGCATGGCGTTCGCGCATAACTTTTGCGTCTACGCGCAAAGTTTGCGCGCTCTCTCCAGCGTGCGCATGCACATGTTTTGGCGCCGCGCAAGATGATTTATTTTTTTGCGCCCTGCACACACGAACTCAGACGACGCGAATGGCGCGCTAATAAGGACCACTCGTTATAACTTCATTGAGGTGACGCGTCGACGCGACGCGCCGGGCGCACCATGTTTACGAGACACAAATAATGCAACAACCAGACTCCGCCAGAGTGCCTCCAGAGTGCGACGAGTTTGTTCGTTCACGTGTCTGACTCAGAGCGATGTGTGTAATCCGGCAATTTGATACCCGGTGCCAGAGCGCCTAGAGAAATTGCGAATATTGCGTGCAAACCGAACGACCTTCGCAGCAGCAATCGTCGAAATGGGAAATCCTCAACGCAACGCATCGACGAACAAGCACAACGCACACACTGGATATGTGTGCTACGCTCGTCTGTCTGACTGGATTTATTCACTGTTCAGTAGTAGAGGCAGCAGCATAGACATTCGATTCGCCCGACGCCGAACGCAGAGATTCCATTTCCCCGGCAATAATTACTCGGAGCTTACACTTATCTGCGCAACGAGACGACAACCACTGCCGATTACTCGCCTGTACAGGCGCTGCTAACCCGCTCGCCCCTCCCCATCAACCCCCGAAAACATGCACGCTGCACACAAATGCCAAAGATGCATCGTCGTCGTCGTCGCTTGTTGTGCTCGGTCGGCCCCAACGCCAACCAACCATCCAATTTGATTTGCAAGTTCAAATCTGGTACTAGTTGGAGGTGGCACGCACACACACGCTGGCAGCAGCACAAAACACCTGTCTGCGCGCGCACTCGTCTATTTGCGGGCGGCACACACATACTAAATGGTTCATTAAGTCCCGGGAAAAATGATGAAAATACAATTTTTTTTTAATATTCTCTACATAGTATTACGTTCACTTTCGCAACGTATTTGTCGCAAACCCTTGCAAAATACTCCTTTTTCGCCATTTATACAGCCTCATTCTTTCCAAATAAAAATAAAAACGTAGATGAGACCGCAGTTCATAGGCCAATTCATAGATTATGAACATTCTGTCGATCTTGACGAATGTGAGTTTTTGCGTTTATGCGGCATCCTCTCCGCAAAA
This sequence comes from Exechia fusca, assembly GCA_024741255.1. Classification (NCBI taxonomy): domain Eukaryota; kingdom Metazoa; phylum Arthropoda; class Insecta; order Diptera; family Mycetophilidae; genus Exechia; species Exechia fusca. Next base: position 11,044 of record JANTBZ010111398.1, on the reverse strand, counting down.
TGCTATTGCATTCCCGATATCGAATGCACGTAATGTTTCAACATTTTTTTTCATATCTTCAGAGAATCATGAATCTTTAGCTGCTGAACTTTTCTGTTTCCGAAATATTCGGTGAACTTATTGGTAAAATATCAATCGTCAGTATCCAACACATTTAGGCGTCTATTGGGAGTATCGTTTTATTCATGCAGGTATGAAGTTTTGTAAAACAATTACGATTTTTGTTTTCGGCTAAGGAAGAACCTGGACCACACGTAATATGACATGTTTTGGTTCGTGCCGCAATTTTCCTATCAGAAAACAGTGCTACATCTCCATTACAATTACAATAAATGACATAACTTTCAAACAACTTTATGAAATGTCTGGAACATTTTAAATTCATAATTTAGAAGATGGCACTTCCGCAAAATTGTATTGAATCGAGAGTGAAGGCACCATAACACCGATTTCCCGGAACATAATAAACCATGTAGTACACCCGCACGTAGCACAGCAGAGGCAGAGAGCATGCAATTCGGAGCATATGCAAGCCCGGCATAGCTACCAGACTACGGCACGATGTGTGTCGGATGGGCTGCTGCTGATGATGGTGTGCGCAACATAATGTGTGCGCGTGTCTGTGTGTCTGTGTGCGAGTGCGTGTATCTCGGTTTCGGTGTGTGTGTGTACAGAATATGTGTTCAACACATGCAATCCACAACCAGCGGCGAAACGATGCGCAAATATGTGATGTACGTTAGCGCTCACAGAGAACGACGAACGACGACGCACCTTGGTGGCACACTCTCGCACAGCGTGTCGCAATTTCATTCAAACACACACACATACACACCCACACACAAGCATCCGCCTCGCACGCACTCGTACGGATGTGTCGGAAATGCGTAACCCAGAGCGAGCGCGTAAACACCCAACACACACGCCAGTTCAACATAGCATATAATATGATATAGGGCTGCAGGTAACCGTTTGCTGCTGCTGCTGCTGCTGCTGGTGTGGCTCCATGCAATCGCTGGCGCGGCAGGGTGGGTTTCGTGCAAAAGACATCATATAAATTGCTTTGAAATCAAAGTGTCTTCGTGCACAGGGTGCCGGCACCTGCTGGCCCCCCATTTGTACGCGCAGCCCGACCGTTTGCCTCCTGCCGTGCTGACATTCACTTCCTGCTAATGTTTTACACACGCACTCAAACGCTCGCACGCCGCACGCCGCACGCCGCACGATCTCTCACACACACACACGGAAGGTATTTATTTTGGACGTGAACAAAAAATGACGCCGATGCCACAAAACACACACGCACACACGGGAGGGTGCGGCAGCATTTTGTGGACGATTTCCAACACCCTGGCGATATGATTGCGTAAATCGTTTGACGACGATATAAAAACGACGCATAGTGCCATAACGGCGGAGCGTTTGTGCGGCGGCACCATGTCGTCGCATAATAATTGCGTCAGCAGTTGTGTCTAACTTTTAATCTGTCCTGTTCGGTGGCCGCAAGCGCACATGCGTCCGCACACACGCACCCACATACATACACACCCACACACGAACGTCAAGGACGAACGTGCTTCGGATGAATTCCATGGCGCACAACGGAACAACGCTCGCGGTGTCCAAATGCCATTGCGGCATACACACATACATATGCACGTAGTATAGAATTGAATCTCAGCTAAGTATATTACAGAACAACACGCACGTACGACGGTATGATGAGATCTGTAATGCGGTCGCTTTTGTGACAGCCAGCCTGTGTGACTAAACCACTGCGAGCAGCCTGCAGCCAGCCTCTGTCCAAGGTTGCGGCATAAATACGCAAACAAAATGCGGACCAGATTCTCCCACGAATATGTGCACCCGTCGTAACAGGCTGTGTCTGTGTGGATGGTAGCAGCGGCTCCAGGGTTCAGGTATGTTTAATTTCTCACACACCATTAAACATGAGTGTGAGTGTGTGTGTGAGAGTTACGTCTAATATGTATGATTCTATGCTCGCACTGATTATAATGAAAGAAGCAGCACTACGGCCACCACACGCATACACATGCACACACGACGTCCAAGTGTCTTCTCCGCATTCAGCATGCATGCGTGTCGTCGTCTCGAGCACCCGGCGTGGCAGCCGGGGCAGCCGACTGTACGACGACGACGTGTAACCACCTGGGGTATGGGAAATCTAATCTCGCCAGACGAGAGAACACACCGCATAATTTCTGGAACATGCATGTGTGTGTGTGTGCGAGGTTCGAGGCAATGTGTTTGTGCGGCAGCCGTGCGGTTTCGGAGCGCTTATATTGTGCGAGAACTTTAATGTTGCCACTAGCTTATGTGACACATGCAGACGCAGCATACGGGAGCCGCAGTTCCCTTATTCGCACGCGCAGTCACAATGCCGCCACAATATTCTATTACATATAAATAATAAACACGTTGCGCCCCGTCTGCCGCGTCGTCGTCGTTGGCGGCGTTGTCGTCGGTAACGGCCTCGGTGGATGTTCACACCCAATTTCGTTTACGCAGAGTGGAGCAATTAACTCTTTGCTGGGTGCCGGAGAATGAGCTCGCAGTGGCATGTGGGAATGGCTGGAGTAAAATCAGTGCGCCAGAGTATAGGACATACCTAAACATGTATATAAGGTATTATCCAAGTAGAGTAAATGGTTCCACAATAGAGCACTTTTTTCATGAACTCACGCTGTGATATATTATTCAAACATTCCGTGTAGCATTAATCAGACTTGATGTAATGTAAGATATTATTCGGGTATATTTCGGCAGTACCATTCACTCTAATGCTTGGTAAAGGGAATGGAAATGTGCATGTGCATTCTGTTCGCAATGTAGTAAGCTCGAGTATGCAGCACATTGGCAAATAGGAATTTGCTGACAATAAATTCTATCTTTCCGTAGAGATATTTCTCCCAACGATACTCCCAACTTCATTCTACGACAAATTGTCGCACCTACTCCTTCGGTCGATATGTTCGCCCATACAGGTAGCGGGGGATGAAATGTTACTCCGGAAATAAATCTCCCTAATTTGTAATAATCTAAACTTTAGGTTTTAGCACGATACTGAAAACATCATTATTCATGTGCATTTAGTTTCGTTTTTTCATGATAACCGTTTTTGCGTCTTTTCAGGGTTCATTGAACTGCGAGAAACGTACGTTGCTCTGCACGATCGAACTGTCCCCGGTTCTCGATTAAATATGGATCTTGGATTAGTTGTTCTTGTGTTTTTAGAGGAGAATGCTTTGAAAGGAGTCGTATTTCGATATAAGGTATGGTGCAGGACGACAGAAACATACTGAAAATATCAAACGTTAATTTCTTGTTTTCTTTAATGAATGTTCCGAGTGCTTCGTGTTACTGGATAACTTTTCTCGACAGCGAACTTGTAACTCCTTGGAATATTCTCATCTTGGAGTAATAGGTTTGGATTACGCTACATTCGTGCATGGATTTCAAAACCAGTGTTTAGTATTTAGCTCTTAGTATTGCATAAAGTATAAGGATATTTCTAATTTTAGTTATAAGTCTGGAATTGAATCACAAAACGATATATCTTTGTCACATATTAACTCTTTTATCTATATCCTTTTTCGTTATGAACTTGAAACAAAAATATTTGAACAGAATATGAAAGACACAATAAGACACGGAAAAAAAGCACGCAGGGCAATTGACCCAGCCTATAGACACGTGAAGTTGGTAACACTTCAAACCTCGTTCCTTGTATATACTATCTCGTTGCAATGCCAAATGTTCGCTGCTCGCCCTAATCACTTGCGTACACGCCGGTTCCCTCGTCATCTTCTCCACCGTCGTCAACATCATCATCACCCTGGCGTACGCATTTTCTGTGTGTGTGTGTGCGCATTTAATTACTAGACTGAATCAACAACATGTACACATCGGCACCGGCACCGGGACCGGAGCACGCAGCCGTTTGCGCGCGTTATGCGTGTGCACACAAAACAGTCTGCCGCAGGCCGCCTCCCTCCGTCCCATTCCCAGCCCGTCCGTTCGACCGTGCTGAGGACGCTTCACGTTTTGACGGCAAAATTATATTTGCACTCGACGACGACGACGACGATGATGGCTGGCGATGCTTGTCCATTTTGCGCAAAAGAGCAGGCAATTGAATTGTGTGTGTGTGCGCTCAGCTGACGCTGACGCCGATCGTTGGTCCGCACTCGAATTCGCATAGAATCGGGCTGGGACGGGCGTCCTTGCTAGTCCTCATTCAAACAAAACGCACACTCAACGCTCGCGCCCGTGAGTGAGGTCAGTCAAGCGATGTTTATTAGATAAATTCGGTGTTGTTCGGCACGTTTCGGCGATCGGATTAGAAATTCGTTCGTGACGACGACGGGAATGGGTATTTAAACTCGGTTGTTGGTTGTCGTCGACAGCGTGCAAACACATTTCGTTTATGTGTGTGTGTGTGTGTGACCAGTGTGAACGGGTCCACGTGATAATGTCTGATTTCGAAACTTTTGATGTCGTATGACGTATGACAGGGGTTGAATTTTAGTGATGTGAAACAATAGGAACAAGTATCACACATACACACACACACCGACACACCAACACCAACTGATGAGTAGAGTATTTAAACTGTTGATGAACACGTTCTGGGTCATCCGGAAATAACTATTCGAAAAGTCGCTGCGGCGCGTTTTGAACTCATTTGCAGCACAGACACGCGCACACACCGACACAAATGTACACCAACTGCCACGAACTGCCAGTCGTCGCATTGCCGCGGGGGCATCTGTTTCGTGTGTACTTTATTTCAAAAACAATACGGCACCGGCACAAGCGAAGATGCGCGCGTGTACACGCTATAAAATCTGCGCGCGTTCATGCACACGCGTAGCGGCTCGTTTTCCACCGCACATTCTACTAAATCGTTTTATGACTTGCGATAGCGTGCAGGCGCGCACTCCTCCACTTTCACGACTCGGTCAATATATATATCCACACTGAGCAAGCGTGTGCGCGCGCGTGTTCGCCGAAGTGAGAGATATGCGTGCGCGTATAATGTTCGAACGGCGCGATGATTATCCGCGGCGCACACTCGCTTAGCCGGTGCAAAGTTGAAGTTGAATTCAATCGGTAATTGATGTGGTTGAGGGGCGCACGCGCGCAACGACGACGTTTGAGTGTTCCATATTTAATTGGAACGAATTACGCGCACGCACGTTTTCACACAAACATAGCGCCAGCCAGCACACCAGTAGTGTGCAGATAGCACTGGTACAGAGAGTGAAGAGGAATTGTTATTGCGGGCGTTCGCATGTGATCGTTAACTCATTCTGGGCCCTGGGTATTATTTTCTCTACACAAACACGAATCGAACCAACAATGTTTAACCAATAATAGCATATTAAGTACAATTTGTAGATGCTAACCTATGTAACTCATACATTTTTAACATGCTTCAATATTATTCGGTTTAGAGAGAAGGGAGCTGACGCAAACATTTTGAGTTTTGTTAAGAAACCACACCTTTTCATTTGACCGAAAAACCAAAATCCATATTGATTTTCGTTGATTATTTCGAAAATGAAGCTGTAAAATGTTATGTCCTATAAACCGTTCACGAAACACAAATATTTTGTATGGAGAGTGTAATAAAAGATTTCTCCCGGTACAAATTGTGTTTCATGTTTGGTTGAGGGATTATAACTATTCTGCAAACTGCAAATAATTACAAATCTTGAAAACATGTTTCAAATTAATGAGCTAGACTGGTATGTATTTATTCATGGGAGAATTCATGAATATGATTTTCATGTATTGACTGAAGTCAATTATAACCAAATATCATCACTGAAGACATATAACATTACGAATGTACCAACACATTCTGAGAATTGGAAATCATATTACGAAATAAATTGCAATCGTCCCAGCACTTCCCAGAATGGGTTAATATTCAGAGAACAGGCGCCCGTCCGGGTGAGTGAGTGTGAGCGAAAGAACGCTCGGAATCAATGTTTGATCTCTCTGTGTATGTTCGAGTCTGGCGCGATTACTTATTGACGTCGAATTGGAAATTGATCAAACATTAAATCCCGTCGTCGTCGTCGTCGCGAACGCAGACGCTCACGCAAACACGCGCACACACACACACCAGCTCACACGACGAGCGCAATTCCACTTTTCCGTGGAAACCAGAGCAGCATGAAATCACCACCACCGGCCCAGCCCGTCTGCCGACATTCATCCACAAAGAACAATATGTACTGAACATATACTATAGCCACATCGCACCGCTCCATCGACGTCCGCAATCCGAGTCACGCACACACACACACACCAACACACACACACACGCAGTGAACGCTTGACACTCTGTGCAAATTTTCCACATTGCCTTTGTCGACGTGCCTGGCGAGCGGCGACTCCGACGACGGCGGGCGAACTGAAACTCAAACACTGTGTACGTGCGTGCGTGCGTGCGTGCAAAAGTACACGCTCGCGCAAGCTCGCACACCAGACAATCAGGCGCACCAAAACACGCACACACGCACACACACACCCAAAGTGTCGCTCCGGCACACATTCGCCGTATTCGCATGAACGACCAACGTCAAACGCACACTCTGCACACACACACACATACAAACACATAATATACACATGCCCCGATCACAATGGAAGGAGGGATGTTACATGAATCCATTAAACCGCTCGCGATGCGCTTTCCACGATGCGCTGCTCGCTGGCGCGCGCATTCACACATGACCGGCACCGACACTTTGTCACTTGATATTTATTTTGTGCACGAACGATGTGTGTATGCGCTTCGATGTGCGTGTGTGTGTATTTGTGGGGTTTAAGTGCACGTGCACACGCGCGTCAAAGCTCACGTTCGCTCGAGTACACACACACACACACGCGCGCAGGCACGCATGTACCGCCACCACCACCAGCAGCAGCTGCCGCCGTGTTGCAGTGCAAATATGTTGCGTGTGTGCACGTCTGTCACGCAACGCCGCATGAATTACCGATTTACCGGTCGCCGCTGGTCGGTAGGTCTGGCGGCGATGTTCGATATATGCATGTACTAGTCTAGCTCATTAATATGAAACATACACGAAATTGTGCTTCATTTATGTTTTGTATGGAAAGTAGGAGTCACACAAAACAGGGAATGATCCAGAAAAATAACTCTTCGTTCATATGTGGAGAAATTGTCGAACGTATAACCATGAAGACAATTTTAAACATTTTTTTCAATGGGAAGGATTTGTTCACCAATTCCTTATCTTTCGATTGAGTATCAGCACATTGGTCTTAGTCACTCGAGTGAAAAGTTACGGTGTGTGTATGGATTCAAATAGATAATTCCACTCTCCATACAAAATATTATAATTTCGACATTGGTTAATATGCCACTTCTCTCATTGCAGTGACTTGAAGCAATGTGTGTATACTTAATCGAAAGATAATGAAATTGTGCACAAGTTCTTTTCTTTGGAACAAATGTGAAAAATATTCTTCGGAGTTATTGTGTCGACAATTTCACCATATATAGAAAATTCGCCTTCTCTGTGCGTGCTTAACCAAAGGGTGAGACATATCTTCAACTATTTGTCAGTATACAATAGAAAGACGCTGAAGGAACAAAACTGCATCATTACAATTTTTGTGTGACTCTTGATTGTTCTACAACACGTTTATTAGTAGCACTAATTTATATCAATGTGCTAGGGTAGTATATGTATGTCACACACACACAAAGTGCGCAAACACGCGCGAACACAATCACACCATCAGCACCGCCACCAATACCACCCGCCACCAGGTCAGCATCGTCGTTGCATCGCATTCTCACGCGCCGAAAATGAGTAATTCACTGATGGTCGAAACCAGTCGACCATCAGTGGTGGTGGTTGACGGGGTTGTTGTTTCGCACGTGCGCACGCACACACACACACACCCTTTCTTGTCGCACGAGTGCAACTGACAAGTGCACACACACGAACACAATACGCCGTCGACGACTCTATCGACTCGACTATCACTCCGGAGCGCCGGAGCATTGCAATTCACTAGCACAAATGTCGGCGTGTCGGCGCAGCCTCGTAATGATGCCATCACGATGCTCGATGCATCGCGATGTTCGATGGTACTATGTGGTGTGGTGTGAAGTGGCGGTATGTTAGCTAGTAGCTTGGTCTGTTTACCTATCGCACGGTGTACACGGCGCGTCGCGACCATCGGCGCAAGAGGTCGCAATGTCGACCGAACACAGACGAAATTCAACACGATAGACGCACGCGCACACACGTTCAGTCGGTCACGTGTAAACAGCGCGAGTTCAGGCACGAAAGTCTGTGTCTGTCGCGCGTCGACGAGAATATTGCGCGGGCGCGCGCGAAATCGGTCCCGTCCAGATTCGTCAACCTGTGCGAGAAGACTGACTCTTGCATGCCGTAGCTAGTAAGCTGCATGATGTGCCGCAATTCGAACGGGCCGAACGAACGACGCCGACTCGGGGGCCATGTGCGCGAGCGATGATTCGGTTGGACGGGGAAAATTTTCGGCACAATGCTGCTTGTACAGAGAGATGTGTGTGTTATGTGAATACCGCCGGAAAATGCCGCCAGAGTGCGGTTGCGTTGCTGAGGAGGGGCGGGCAGTGAGCATGCGCAGATTCAGTGTTGGGGAGATGTGTGTGTGTATCAAGTGGATAGGAGGAGGATTTGGTGACAAATTTCAGAACATTTTATGTTAGGAATATTTTTATGTTGCCACGTTTGCAACTTGTTTCGTATCATTTATCTCGTTAATTTTTGCTCCAATTTGTGCTCCAATTTGTGACTTTTAAATTGCTAACGTGCAACTAATTATGCGGGTGCAACTAGAGAACTCGTACGCACGCTGACACAAACCAGTGCCTTCAGTAGTGTATGTTACAATGGCCCGTGTCAGTAACTGTGTTGCGGCGGTGGTGGTTGTGTGTGTGTGTGGTAGTGTAGATGCTCCGGAGGATGCATAGTCAGTAAGCACGTCGACTAACTGCCTGGTCTATACATAATTAAAACTTGCTGATTTTATAAAACAAAAGTTACCCGCCCAGGCACCCTCACACACAAACACACACTCACTCGCGGAGCGTAGGTGAGCCGATGTACGCGTGCGTTGTTTACAGGTGTGTGTGTGCGACTGTGCATGTGTGCATGAGTGAGTATGCACATGCACACGCACTGCGCGTTCGTACATCAACAAGCGGCTCCAAGCTTGCATTGAAGTTTGAAAAGACGAAACTTTATCGCGCTTTCGCACGTATTCGCGCATATACAGGGTGAGCCACTTTAGAAAGAGCTTCAAAAACATTGGATATCGTCGACATTTTAAAACCAAGCGCCATAACGGAATATTCTGTAATTATTTGTTCAGTTCTTTGTTTGTGTTATTCAGTATTGAGAGATTGTCAACATGAAAACTCGGCGTTAAAATAACTGATTCAAGTGATCAGAGCGAAATTCTTTAAAACACAAATTGCACGCCAATCAGACTCAGACCATAGATGAGCTCAAGGCATACATTCGTGCACAAATGATCGCTATACCGACCAGTGAAGGGAATTTTTCACTTGCCAATTGAGACGGCCATTGCCATTTATTTGATGATTAATTTATTCGATGTTTTCAAAGGTGTTCTCAATGGAGCACCCTGTATACAAGCATATATAGATAAGCCCAGACTCGCAAACAAGCGCACCTTTCGACACCTCTTTAAGCTGCGAGCTGCAAAATGATTGGCGCTCTGTTGGTGCTGGCACGGATATGTTTTAGCACGAATCCCATATTTCGTACGCGCTCGTTAGCTGTTGTGCACATGCACATGCTCTCAACTTATTTGTTGTGTGCATGTTAGGAATTATGAAAACACTGGCACTGATGTGGGTGCGAGATTTGAGAGCAAATGTGCATTTGTGAACGACGTGCAATTAAATTATAACGTTAGAGAGTAAACGAAAGGCTGAATATGATTTATCAAATAATCAAGATTATTGCCTCCACCAATTATAATATTCCACAAGATCATTGAATCGAACGAAATTTCAATAAAAAATAATAAAATCGTTATTAATTGAACAGCAATCGAACACACAACGAACATAACAATTACAATTACGCCCGAACACAATGGCAACATGGTTTGCTTCCATTCGGATTTCAACAACCATACGCATATTTATCGAGCACAGTTCAATTCACATGACAGTAATTAGACCGCCGCACTCTCCGGCTCCGGCAATCAGGCTGTTTGCGGTGGCTTTCGGTTACAGAATGCTTCCGGCCACAGGCAGCCGGTCACAATGACACCACTTTTGATGCATTGCGGTTATTCATACCGTGTGTAGCGAATTTTTTGGATGATCAGTTGTCGGATGTTCAGCTCAGCGCACAAGGACAAAAAATATAGTTGCTACTGTGCACACACAGAATAGGGTGAGTCATCCGCGGACTTTCTACGAAATTCGATAGATAGGATCGGGAATGATGTGGAATGAACTGAGAATAAATCGCACATCGTGATCCTGCTGTAGTACTGTTAGTTTTAACATTCTAACTGAATTAGAATAGAATTTATTCAAATTGTGAATTACACTAGTGAACAGACCAAGTACCTTTCTTCTGTTTACATTTTTCAAAACTGCTTTTATCTCCTTATAACGAATTCCAAATAAAAGTTGGGTTTTGGATGGTCATACTCAGAAAACAAATACGAACATAAAATATAGACAATTTGCTGTTGACATGTATTCAAAAAATACAACAATCGTGGACCCAACTTTTATTTTTAACTCGTTATTATGAGATGAAAGAAAGCACGTTAGAAAAGTTTATACAGACTAGTGTTAATAGTGTGACTAGTGTTATAGTTCTTTTCACATCTTTTCCGACACTGCTTCTCTCAAATTTCGAAAACAGACCAAAAACAGCACACCCTCACACACAATTCCATCCACAATCGGGTCGCCGCCAACTCACCTCAAAGTGTCCGC
>JANTBZ010111287.1:0-16438 GCA_024741255.1 Exechia fusca | reverse complement strand
GATTTAGACCCCAACGGCGGATGAGAGTTAAACACAGGACAAAGTTTAATAATATAATTTCTTCATATAAAAACGGGGAGATCGTGGTTATGTTATAATTAATTTGACTTGTCCCTGACTATGTAATAAGTAATAAAGTAATAACTGACTGTAACTTATTACATTCTCGTCAAATCGTTGGAACAGTTCGCGGTGGCTTGTCGCTGCGCGAAGGCTTGCACATCGTCGAGAGACTCCAGCAAACCGGCCGCCTGGAGGCCATCGACCTGGCCGAAGTGAATCCGGTCCTCGGAACAGCGGAGGACGTTCGGAAAACCGTCGACGCAGCCATTTATTTGTTGGCCGCTGCGTGCGGAACGCGACGCAGTGGAAATTTGCCGCGCTACGGGCAAGATGAGAACAAATGTTAGGTGCGCCGATTTATTATGATGTGCAACGAATTGAATCAAATGGGAAAATATATACTGATAACTGAATATTTTATTAGCAACCCCTCAGTAATGGTATATATTGTGTAAACCAATTTCATCATTCAACAAAGTTCAAAGTTGAAAAAACTAACTGGAGCGCTGTGAAACTTCTTATGAAGCCCTGCTACTTATCGTCCAATGCAAGTGGGAGTATTCTTGGGAGGCGCATACAATTATTCATTTAATTAGATTGTTCATGTGCAACAAAGAATACTGCCATTGCAGAGACGAATTAGAAATATTGCTTTCGTGCACTCCACAGCCACATTTCGAATTATTGCAATTGCATTCATGCCGTTGACCTGCGCCATCTGTTAACAAAATGTTACTACGAATCACGTACACTGGGCACAACGTTTCAATTTAGTAGCAAAGACATTATTACAACAACACCATCAGACTGCTGTCAAAGTCAAACTGTCAAGCCGCATTCGGTTCCATTTAGCAGCACTGTACGCACGTGTTGTTGATCAAAACAAACGAAGCGCGTAAAACTTGTAATTTCTTTATTTAATTATTTCCAAAAGTTCTTAACAATACACACACAATGCCGAAGATCAAGGCTCTACAGAAAGGCAAGGTCTTCCGTTACAACATCAACCGCAAGCGCGTCGATAACAAAATCCGCAGCACCGGTCAAATCAAATGGTACGTATACGAGATGTGTTTTGAAAGTGTCCGACGGCGAACCAGAGTGGCGTTTTCGGGATAAGTGCGTATACACAGTGGGCCTCCCTGCCTCCCTGAACTCACCGAACCAAACAATTTGCCGGGCGGAGGCTTAGGTCACGCACTGCGTATAGATGCCCTACGAGTTTCATCCGTTCGTCGCATTTGTTCAACTCTAGTATATCTAGTGCACAAGTCTTATTACTATACGGAATTGCTCCAGTTAGAACACATTATTTTTGTCTAGGTTTTTATTTTTTATTTGTAGCTTATAAATTCCGTTTCATTATCTATCGTTTTAACTTTAACGTAGTAAGTAGTAAGTTCTTTGCCGACGGTGGTCGATCGAGATTCAGGAAAAAATGCATTTTAATAGTGTTCAAAGTGCAAAAGTGCAAATAGTATACTTTTTCAATATAAAATCTACTATCGTGATCGGGTGTCTGAAACCAGCAGAAGAAAAACAGATGCAAATGTTGAGATGTTTGAACTTGCGCACTTCCGACTATAGAAGAACTTGTACACTAGGGAGTTGTACTAATACGACGAATGGATACAACACGTTACACATAATCAGGGCCGTCTTAAGGGCATGGCCAAATAGGCCCCGTTATTGGCTAAATTTAGAATGCACTTCGTCATGATAAATGACATAATTATGGCGGAAAAATCAATAAAATCAACATAAGCGTATGGATTTTTGTTTTTCTCAGTGCCCAAAATTGATGTGGCCCCAAATGAACATTATCCAGGGCCCCGCGAAACCGTAAGACGGCCCTGCACATAATGGCCTGCACCCGGCTAATTTTTGTACGGGAAGTTCGTGAGGTCCACTGAACTCGTAAATATCTCGAAAACGCCGCTCGAGCAATCATGCGCGATTGTACGAAGCGATGTCTTTGCTTTCAGCTATTCCTAACAATCGTACTCTCTACGCAATTGCAGCAACGAAATCCGCAAAGAATGGAACGACCGACGCACGTTCAGCGGCAACCTGCACGACATGGGCCTGGCCAAGGACGTCAACCAGGTGTTCGCGATTCCGACAGCGCGCGAGCAACGCCTTCGCACCGTCAAGAAAGCGAACGGTTTCGTCGAGACCGACCTCGCCGACGAGAAGAAAACGACGCGTCGCAAGCAGCACGTCGTCGACGATCTGGAGCGCGACGCGAATGCGCTGCGCGAGAGCGGCTTTCGGTTGCCCAAGGGCGTCATCGCCAGCGCCTCCTACATGCTGGAGAAGTACGGTCTCAACTATGCGGCGATGGTGCGCGATCCGCAGAACTACGATCAGGAGACGTGGCGCCAGTTCCGCTCGAAAATCCGCAAATTCATGAGCATTCCGGAGCAGTTTGGACCGTATTTGGTGAAGAACAACATTGATATTGAGTCGCTGGACTTGGACGAGTATGGCACGGATGATGAGTGATATAATTCGAATATATGCGGTTTTATTCACGTCATAGTACAACAATCAGATCTGTAACATGTTTGTCAGTTAAAATTATGCGGAACGCTAGAGAGGTTGTTTTTGAACATCGATGGGACAATCAAGTGTATTTATGGCGTATAGAGAGAGAACTTTGGTTGGGAATATGTTTGATAATAATCTCATATTACTATCTAACTAACTAATTAGTAAGTACTTATATGTATGTGCGAGTTGATTAGAGTACACAAGCACATTGAAATATATATCAAACTGCATATGAGAAGCGAGTTCGTTATTAAAGATTTAAATACGAGATATATGACGTAAATTTTCACAAATCAAATGAACAACTTGGCTGACTAGAACTATAACTTGACTAGAACCGAGGAGCAGTTCCCTCTTCCGATATGGACATTTTAATTGTCCAAAGAGTGAACGGCACCTCAGGATTTACTACGCCCCCCTTTGACTGATATGATCCCAAAATATACACATATATAGGAATGTTGAAGAAACTTGAAAATAATCAGCTAGTGGTCACTCTGCTTAGGAGGACTTCGGCACAATCAGACCACGCAACATGTCGAAGCTGTTGCCATCCGGGTGAACGGGCTGCGGCAGATCCGTTCCGGGTAATTTCACCAACAAAAAACCGTACTCATCGATACCAATGATCTGGCCCGTTTGGCGCGAACCCTCCGCTACGACAATTTTCACTTCGGCGTCACTGAAAAACAGACAGAAATAAGCGATTCTCACCGATTGAAAATACGTTTTCGGTTCGTTCTCCTGCCTTACCTGTGTAACCACAGCCGATCATATGCATCGTACAGCTGCTGAACCTCGCCCCCTTGCACAGCCTCAAACAGGCGCTCCAGCTCACTGAAGATCGCCGCTAGCAACTGCTCGAAACCAATTGCGGGCAGCTTCTGGCCGTTCGCCCGATTGTATTCCTCGATCATGTCATTGATGCAGGTCGTTGGCGTCTTGTTGGCCAGATTGAGGCCGACGCCTATGTTGCAGACGGCTCGTTTGGCATCCAGCTGCGACGTAACGATGAGGCCTCCAATTTTCGTTCGACCGTTGGCGTAAATGTCGTTGGGCCACTTCAGCCCAATGTTGAGATTCTGAAGAATATAAGAAACATCGAATAAATGAGAGGTTCGTGGAATAAAGGACGTGAACATTTTCAAAAAGTAACGAGCGTACTTGGCCAGATGAACGCAGGGTTGTTTTCCAAGTAAGTCCAACCAAAAAAATGTGTGTTACTCTTGACAACAACAAAGCACTCAATTGGTGACTCCGATGATTTTCAAAGATTCGCAGGTGATTTCCATCACAATCACAACTCCGGCAAGGCAACATATAAGTCGAGACATAAACAACAAAAGGTAGTAATAAAACATTAAAACCTTCTACAACGCCTGCACTGATCCAAGTCCAAGTGTGTGTGATTGATTACAATCCGCTAGTGCTAAAGTGCAGTGTGAGTGTGCTGAACATCTCCACAAAGTGCGTGCGCATCACATTAACCATTTACATATATCATAAACACAGAAGTGTTTTCCTATACGCGACTTCCCTTACACAATACAACAACACTTTCGTACCCGGCATCCGTCGTTGATTGATGCTGTTGGCGACGTGATTTTGGAACGTTTAAATTGTGCCGTGCCTCGAATGTACGTGCTACCGGACGTACGTGTAGTGTTTAGACCAATCCGATGTTGCATCCTGCATCATGCGATTTTGTCGCATCGTCTTTGAGTTTGACGCATTCCGTCGAAAATTACAAGGCATGGCCGCACATTTTGCAAACCTGTCTCACCTGTGTCTGTGTGTGAGTGTGTGTGTGAGAATGTGAATGTAGCACATTGCGTATATATAGAAACCTATATACGAGTTGAGCAGACCATATATAAACATTCGCACAACAACAACTACCAAACAACACGACACAGCTAAAGCCACTGGATAAGTCCGGTCACGTACGGCAAAAAAGTGGAACGTTGCATGAGCCGGCCAATGACAGTCATGCACCAAATGAATTAAAATGAATTTAAGAAACGCCTGAAAATGCACAACTCACAGAATTTAGACGTGCACCAACGAAATTTACGCTGTGCGAAAGAGATACGAAATATTCATTTCACTCACATATGTCGCCACTTATCCAGGCACTTTAGACACAGCGAGTGAGAAAATCTGGCTCAATTGCGTTTGAGTAAGTTGCTAGTGTGTGTGTGTCTGAATTGGTATTTTTGGATGTCCCAGATAACATGAACGACGCTTCACGCTTCCCGAAAATACTTGTGTTTTTGGTATATATTTGGCTTCTTCGTGCAACATAATTCGTGCTTGCGTTGTTCTCGGTGTGTTCGCCTGTAAATTATTGTGTGCGTGTGTTCGTTGTGCGTTGTGTGACCCCCCACACATTTTCACACACGCCCTGTTGAGTGCCCGCGCCGAGTTCGTGGCCAGTGGACGGACGAGTGTGGGTGTGTGGGCGTTGCACGGCGCCGGTATGTGCAGACCAGACCACCAGTAGTGATTCGACTTTGCTTGTGTTGTTCGTTTGGCAAGTGCATCGCATCGAGAACGTGACGTGACGACTGACCACACGTGTGTACTGTGCTGCGAGTTCTAATAAAATTACGTCTGTCGTCCACGTTCGTTGCAGTGTCCTGGAATCTTCATACACAGCCACCCCATCAGTGAACATTCACAAAGATAACCCCACATACACGAACAAACACACACACACACACAAGCACACACACAATGTCCGACTCCACGCCGAACAATCGAATGTTGCCTCTGTCGCCAGCTGAAGCAGACACAACCGCAACCGGTTCCGCCACGCCAACAACAACGATCACACACAGCGCGGACGACGAAGAGGATGCCAACCTGCGGCGCGGTCTCGACGTCATCCAGTCGATGATCAACATCAGCGGCAATCGCCTGCAGGGCCTGCGCACCCAGTGCACCACCACCAACGAACTCACCCAGACGGAGATACGCATACTCGAAGCGAAACTGTTGCGTATGTTCACCAGTCTGCTGCTGACCAAGGCGCGTCTGCCGGAGCGACTGCCGAGCGGTTCGCCGCCGGCGGCCGTCGAGGAGCTGCGCCAGTGGCTGCGCATCGTCGGCCTGGCGCCCGCCTCCGTCGACGCCCTGGTGCCGCACTGCGACAGTCTGGAGGCGATGATGTGCTTGGACGACGCCGATTTGCGTGCACTTGTGGCGATGGCTGCGATCACAGCGGAGACGCCATCAGACACCAGCAGCAGCAGCACATCAGCGCAGCAGCAGTCACCAATGTCAGCATTGGCAGCGCAGGCTTCTCGCGACGAGGAGGCGCGTCGCCTCTGCCGTGCCATCGCCAATCTGAAGCGCTGTCGCCAGATGGTGCTTGACGGCGGCGACGGCAGTGAGGCTCTGCTGAACGCCGAGGACATGTTCTGGGACTCCTGGGACCGACCTCCGCCCCAGCAGCACCACCATCATCATCATCATCCGCACCGGCATCACCATCACACGGAGAGCAACCGGTCGCCGCGGGCGCATCGCACCGGCGGTGGTGGTGGCACAGCGGCTGGACAGCAGCCGAAGAGCAAAGCACTGAGTCGCACTGCCGCGTCAACCGGTGGCGGCGGCGGCAGTCCAATACGCGAATCCGAGCAAACAAGCAGCCAAACCTCGATCAGCGCTCAATTCTCGCCGCCGCCCAGCGCCGATGTGGCCGCCACCCAGTTGGCTGCCGCCCTAGCGGCCGGCCGGCGCCAGACCATCTCGCCGGAGGACATGAGCTGCAGTGGTGGTCACTCGACGACGACGCCGCCCACATCGCCATCGGCACCGTCTTCGCCGTCGACGGCGACCACATCGAATAGCGCCACCGCCGCGGCAGCCGCCGCCTCAAATACGGGCACCCATCCCAAGTTCCCGGCAACGCCGCCGCCACGGCGCAAACTGCAGACGGTGCCGCCGCTGCAGCCTGACATGAGTACTGCTGAGCAGCAGCAGCAGCAGCAGCAACAACAACAACAACAACAGATGCTCCCCAAATCCAAGTCACACGACGCCCAACTGCTGATGGGCCCAACCGGCGGAGTGTCGCTGTCCACCGTTCCGGATTCCTGCCAGACCCAGTCGAATAAGAATCCGGTGCCCGGACCGATTCGCTCGCGCCTGCACACCGAACCGTCGCCCGACTGCTACGGCCATCACGATGGCGCCTCCGGCACCACGGCGACGCATTTCGATGGCGGCGTCGGCGTCGGCGGCTATCACACGCTGCAGGTGCCCCGATCGCCCGTCACTCCGCTCGGCTTCCATCGCCAGCAGCAGCAGCTGCCACCATACAACACAATATCCAGCTCCAGCCAGCTGGGCGGCCCAATGCAAACATCGACAAGCAGCGAGTCGAGCAGCCAGTCGCCGCACGGTCATCGCTTTTGCAAACGGTTCAAAGTGATGAGCACCTGCGATCTGTGCAGCAAGCAAATGTTCTTCGGGCTCAAGTGCAAGGAGTGCAAGTACCGCTGTCACAAGGACTGTGAGCCGCACGTGCAGTCCACGTGCGTGCCGCTGGTGTCCTACCGCAAGTCGCAGCAGATGCAGCAGGCGGATGTGGTGTTCGAGGCCAGTCGCTCGCCGCATTTGAACCGGTCCGGCGGTGCGGTCAGCCGGGCTGCCGGGGCATTGGGCGGAGGCGGTCGAGAGGCGGTGGGCGTGCGACGGGATCGACTGCGATCGACGGACCTGCACAGCGGCGGCGGCATGATGCTGATGGGCGGCGAATCGGGCGGCTCGGCCGGTTCCAGTTGCAACAGTTCGACGCCGTCGTCGCCGGCGCCGGCCACGATGACGACGGCCGGTGGCGGCGTCACTCAGCAGAACACACCGAATCTGCTGCTCTGCACCGCCGCCACCACGTCGTCCGCATCGTCATCGGCCTCACTGGCTGCAGTAGGTGCGGCAACCGGTCCGGCCGCCTGTCGGACGCAATTCAAATTTCCGGACGTTGCCCAGTCGACGGCGACGGCCCAACAGAAGCCAGCCCATCAGCACCACCAACATCACCATCACCAACCGACCCAACCGCCAATTTACAAACCGGACACTGTGGGCGGCATTACGCTGTCGGAGCATCTCATCCGGCAGGAGCAACAGCAGCAGCAGATGCGAAACGCATCGGTGGCATCGGCGGCGGCTGCTGCTGCCGCAGCTTTGCCTCCGTCGCCCCGTCAGCATGGCCGCTCGCACGTGCGATCGCCGCCCGATGCGCAAGCGACTGCGACCGCGAACACGACGGCGGTGCAGGCAGATAAATCAGATGCCGGTCCGTCGTCGAGTGCGTTGAGCGGTGCGACGTCGGCGGGCGGCGTCGGACCGGCCAACGCGACGCAGCGCGGTGCTCATTTGCAGATTCCGACCATCACGAAAGAAGTTACATTGTAAGTGTTGACCACATCGTAGAGTGCCGTGTGAGTATCTCCACTCCAATTTCGGGCGAACAAGTGGAACGACCTTCTGATTTAGGGCGTGTCTTTCCATCGCTCCCAAGATCGTCAATGACGCGTTTTGGGTCTTGCAGCAAGGATTCTACCATCTCAGACGCCTCTTACCATTCACAATATTCAGCATTGCACGAATGTTGCTATTTTTTCAAACGAAAACAGAGACACTCTAGTTGTGTGTTGTTACCAGTTACCAATCAATGCTAGTACAATCGCCAATATAATAATTATTTTTGATCGTTGTTTCAGCACCTCCCACAACGCCGTCGACGATCCGACGGCCACCGTCAACTCGGAGGCCAGCAGCAATACCGACTCTGACCGGACCGCCATCCGTCTGGACTCCGCGGACGACCCCGACGAGGCGGACGACCGCTGCGAGGCGGACGGCCAATGGTCGCGCCAGAACAGCGTCTCGCTGAAGGAGTGGGACATCCCGTTCGAGGACATCAATCTGATGGAGAAAATCGGCGACGGCCGCTTCGGCACCGTGCATCGGGCCCAGTGGCACGGCGCCGTTGCCATCAAGATCCTGAAAGAGGACTATCTGGACAACGAGGCGTTCAAAGTGGAGGTGGCGACGTTCAAGAAGACGCGGCACGAGAACGTCGTGCTGTTCATGGGCGCGTGCATTCGGCCGCAGGCGATCGTCACGTCGCTGTGCAAGGGCAACACGCTGTACACGCACATCCATGTGCGCAAGGACAAGTTCAATCTGAACAAGACGACCATGGTGGCCCAGCAGATCTCGCTGGGCATGGGCTATTTGCATGCGCGCAACATCACGCACAAGGACCTGAAGACGAAGAACATTTTCCTGGAGAACGGCAAGGTGGTGATCACCGATTTCGGACTGTTCAGCGCGACGAAGCTGGAGTACGATGAGCGGCTGGGCCTGCGGGTGCCGTTCGGCTGGCTGCCGTATCTGTCGCCGGAGATTATGCAGCAGCTGCAGCCGCGGGCGCCGGAGCGCCGGGACGCGCTGCCTTTCAGCACCAAGTCGGACATCTATGCGTTCGGAACGGTGTGGTATGAGCTGCTGTGCGGCGATCTGCCGTTCAAAGCGCAGGCGCCGGAGGCGGTGATCTTCCAGGTGGGCCGCGGCATGAAGCCGACGCTGGCGAATTTGCAGGCGGCGCGCGATGTGAAAGATATCCTGATGACATGCTGGTCGTTCGACGCGCATCTGCGGCCGGACTTCTCGCGGATACTGAAGCTGCTGGAGGTGCTGCCGAAGAAGCGGCTGGCGCGCAGTCCGTCGCATCCGGTGCAGCTGTCGCGGTCGGCCGAGTCGGTGTTCTAGTTCGGACTGGGCCCGGTACGGGCAGAGTTGGAGAAGTGCTGAGGTGTTCCGAAACCAATCAACGTGTGTTTTCGTGCAAGTTCAGTGGGAGTATGAAGTGAGTGAAGAGTCGTCTGGTGCTTTAGATAGTGATTGAATAAATGAAAAATAGGCGAAACCAGAAAATACTGTTGCCATTGCGTACAGAAGAAGGGTTTTGGCGCACATTCTTTCTGTAACACCGCATGAATATTCACCATCGCAATTACTCAATTGATTAGTAACTACTATGCATATACACGAGCGAAATACTCATAAACCACCACAATATTGTTACCGACACTATGTATGGTGATCTGAGAACAATACACGCCGCCACATTCTAAAAATACCTACACACGCACACGCCAGTTATACAAAATAATGTACTTCCTATTTAGATTTTAATACACCTCAAAATGAAACGAAACGCGACAGACGGAAAACTGCTGTGTCGACTGTGTTGATTTATTTGTGCACTTACCTTATAGCCATCGTTCAAACTGTGCACGGCCCCGACCACCGCCACGGCGACCAAATGCTGCAGCACCGACAACCGTTGACCCAGATGCGACGCCAGCGGAACGTGCAACTGCACCGAGAACATCAAACAGCCAGCCGGACTCAGCCACTGTTGCATTCGCAATTACAAAATAGTTCGATTAGGGTGATTGCTTTGGAGAATGGTATTTTTCGGAAACCAATCCTTCCAATGTCGAAATTTAAGGACAATCCGACAACATGTGTGCTCAAGTTATAGCCGTCAGAGTGTGGAACAACGTGGTTTTGTTAATGATTTGGATGGTATTTCCGAAGACTTATCAACCGATGTGTTACCTTGTTATTTCCCCTGCCGCGGCCCGCCGTCAGCTGCCTGGCCACCGCGGCGACGCCGTGGGCGAACGGAACACCGCCCAGCACGTGAGTCGTGCTCGTCATAACCGGCGCATAAATCACCAGCCTGCCGACGGAACGGGCGCGCAAATTCTCGAAATAATCGATCGTCGAGAAGTCCTCCGGACACGAGTTGATCAGCACCGGCAGCAACTGTTCGCTGGCCGGCGGCGGCTTCTCGCGGTGACCGCAGAAGCGCAACGACAGGTGCTGCAGGCGCAGCGTTTTCGGCTCGGCCATCGAGTCGCGCAGGCGCTCGAGCAGCTCGAATTTGACCATGTAGTCGCCGAGAAAGTAGCCCGCGGTGTAGCGAGCTGGCGTTCCGGCGGCGACGAGCTCGCCGGCGGAGCGCACGCGAACGCCCAGTTGCGTGGCGAGCACGTCACTGAGGATCTCGAGCCGGGCGGCGTTGCTGTGCCGCAGCACGGAGAGTTTGTGGTCGTCGTGCTCGTAGGCGAGCGGATCGGCTTCGAGGTGGACCTGCGGAGGACGAGTGATTGATTGATTGTCGGATAACAATTATATGTGAGTACTGGTGCGATTGAAAAGTTAGGAACATTTCTATAGTTTGTCTATTTCCCAGGGCTACGATGAATGTTGCACTTGGCGTGTACTTCGCGTACATTTTGTTGAACTTTATTTCAAAGTTCGATCTAAAGTCCTCAGTCTTCACTATATGTAGCAACAGTACGAACGACTGAGATATAGCGAGGCTATTGAACAGTTAAGCATATTTTCATCGATATATTCCTTTTTTAAACTCCATATGATAGATCGACTTACCTGTGAAAAAACTGCCTTGCCGCCGCTGACTGCATCTGTAGCCAGAATCAAACTCGGTGTGTTCCATGTCTCCTCAGTGCCCAGCACCTGCACCTGCAAACTGTGCGTCTTTTGTTGCATGTCCTCCACTTCGACGGACCTTGGGCACACCAGCGAATTTCTTCAGTTTTTGGTTGGCGTTCATTGTTTGTTTTCAGAATTTTGGTTTTGTGATTTAGCAGCGAGCAGCGCGCGAGCGAATCGGTTTACAACAGCGCATTGAAGTGATTGCAAGCAAGTTCATTGAAATTTTGTGTAGGATTGAATGAAAATCAAATAGGCGCGCGCGCACACACACACAGAGAGATCACATGGAATTGAAAAAATAGAGAATCGAAAAACGGAAATTAGAGACAGAAACATACATGTATAGCAATTGATTCAACGACTAATAAGTACACACACTAGCCGGATGTGCGGTCACATTTGGAATGAAACAGCTCATCACGACCTACTACCTACAACATATATTGGGTCTGGTTAAAGACCTTCCGGGTTTGACATGTTCAAATTATATTACCAGTATATTGTAGCCGTGCTCGTGCAAGCAGGTTCAATCAGTTTGGTGAGCAATTTCAAGCGCCAGGGTGGAAAACCCCTTTCAAAAATATGTTTCAGCTCGACAATTTCAATAAAAACAAATGTATTATAACTAAAAAGGCTAAAAAATTACAAATCGATTCGGGTTCTATAAACGCATGTTCCAAACTGAACAGCTCACAAGGGGAGGCCCATAGAATCACCAGCTAGACGCACACAGTGATCCGTAACGACACGTGCGTGACCTCCCCTTGTAAGTGTAATTCGACTTTCAAAACGGTGTACATATAGTATCGCAAAACCGGAAGCCGTTCAATACAAGACCTAATATATCATATTCCGTATAACCATTAAACCAGATTGTAAACCTGTGCAAATGTTTTGATTTCGAACGTAAAAACGATTGCTCGGACGCGTACTCCATCGCGAGTCTTGAGAAACAGTCTGTGCACAATGAACAAGATCGTTGAAACACGTGAACAAGCGAGAAGAGTATAAATTCGACATCAATTTCCACACACACACACACAATTACACACACGCATCATCGAGAAAACACTCACGGTTGTCGCGCAGCCGCCGAATTTCCCGTTCCCGACTCTTCGCTGTCCGTGGAAAAGTGCTTGCGCACCGGCGACGGCTGGTAGCAGAATATATGATGCATCATCCGCACCGACTGCCACCGGCCGTACGAGAACTGCGCCAGCTCGTGTTCGCGCACCTCCGCGTGCGTCCGAAACGCGGGCAGCACAATGTGCAGCACATCCGAGCACAGGCTCAACAGTCGACCGCCACGCAAGAAGAACTCGGTCAACTGCAGGCCAATCTCCTCCGAAGCGACCGCTCCGCAAACCACCAGCATCGTGGTGTTGTCCAGCCACACGGAGTCGGCGGAGGCGCGCACATCGGCCGCCCGCAGCGCGTACACGGTGTACGCGTCGCGGGCGAGCAGATCGCCGAGCAGCGCGATGACCGCATCGCGAGTGGCCGTAGATTCGGAGTAGACGAGCACATTGGGCGGTTTGGCGGCGAGTAGCGAGCCCTTGCTGCGTACCTAGAGATGTGCAATTATCCGGGATAGAGAAATATTACATTTTTATTTTCTTCAGAGAAACATATGAATGTAAGGGTAAAATAGAATAGTGTATTTCATATCCAATATACATACATATAATTGAAAATAATATTGAAACATAGCAAATTAGTGCGATTTGTGTGTAATCGGTAAACTCGCTTGTGTGAGTTCTGGAAAATATTTCACTGAACACACGAGCCAGTTAATAGAGTGGGTTAGAAGTGGGTTTTCACAAACTATCATAACTTTAACGAGACTAACATAAATAATTCGAAAACAAAATTCGGTGTTATCGTGAAATCTAGCGATTTAAAAGAACTATTTTTTTGTTTCTTAATTTGGGATTTCCCGAAAACACGAATACAAAAATCCCGGGTATCGAGTGAAAATATTTCCCGTATCCCAAATCATATGCGTACCAGAGTCGGTCGAATGGCTCCGGCTGGGCGACCGGAGACGCCGCTGTCTCCGCCAGTAGCAACAGTGCCGGCGGTGCCGATTTTCACCACTTGTCGGATTTCGTCGGATTTGTTTGGCTCGATTTCGGTCACTGTCGACAGCGTAGTCGTGTTTTCGGTTGGTTTTTCCTGTGACACTGCAGGCGTCGTATCTTCAGACGACACATCGGCGAGCAATGCAACGTCCTTTAGTTCGGTCTGTTTGGACAGCAGCGGAGCAACGACACCAACTCTCTGTTGCACCACCGTCGCGGCCGCAATTCGTTCCAGGCACGATTTTGGCTCTGCGCCGGACGCAACAGGCTGGAGATTGTTGCTGGCCTCCGATTCGACGCAGTCAATCGGTTCTTGTGGCTGCTGGTGGTGCGATTTGGCGGCGGCAACGTTCTCCTGCTCGACGCCCTCCGGAATCAGTCGCAATGGGCTGGTGCGCGGCGAAATCCGGGCAGACGGACGTCGCATTTGCGACAGTGATTCGGCGGTGGCGACGCCAGCCGCTGCATCGTTGCCGAGGCGCATGGCGGCTGGCGATGATGCCGACGACGTGACGCCGGACAGCAGGTCTGGTGGTTTGCATAATCCGCCCGTCTTGCCCTCGGTGCGCATGCGAGCGTATTGGAACTCACCGGCCTGACTGGCCAGGATGTTCAGGTCGCGCATGCTGTCGCAGTGCCGCTGCCACTGAGCTGCGTTGAGATGGGTGCGTCGACGGGCGAACAGCTCGGCGCGTGAGTGCTGACGTATGGCGTCGAGCGGTTGCGGCGTTCCGACGATGTCGACCGCTGTAATTTATGCATACCAGAGAGAGTTACAGTGTGCCTTTGTGGACTGTGAACGTAGAGTTAAGTGCTTAAACAAATTACATATTTTTTCTGAATTGCTGATATTACTTTTTTGTCATTGAAATCATCCTGAAAATCTGTTCTGAGAGACAGAGACACAGAGACAGACACACACTCCTTCTTTCAAAAAATGTAAACAATATCGGTGATTTCTCGATATAAAAACGGAGCGGCCTTGTTTAGAGCGTCGTCAGCCGAAGATGTGACTTATGGGGTATTATATATAATTGGGGTATATATTATATTGGGGTATTATATTCAGTTTTCGTATAACAAATTGTAATAGTAAACTAACTAACAAACTGGCGCTGAACCAAAATGGTAGAGGCCATTCGATCACATCTCGTGGTTTCAATGCTCTCACTGAAAAAAATCTTACTTTGTATTCGTAAAATAAAGAAGATATCGGAGTTTAAGCGAAAATATATGCACCCTTCTATCTTGAACTTGGCTGGAAATTACAGACGGGGGACCTCCTTGCGTTTAATATGCAAACACATCCATACTTTACTCTAGCAGTATTTGTATTTCATTAACACTCACATTCGATGCGCGTCAGCGGCAGATAATCGTTCACCACCAGATTGTTCTGCATAAACGATCTCGTCACAAGTGCCACCAATCCGCGCAGATCTGTCTGCAGCAGCACGGCGAAGCGACTGTCCAGTTTCCAGGCTAACGGCCGGCCGAATTCTTCGATCTGAATGAGAGAGAATTACAAATGTGTTTACCGCCAGACAAATAAACTATTTAATTATCCTCACCCTCAGCACGCCGATTTCACGCTGACCGCCGGTAACCTGCTCAACGTCCATCTCGAGCAGAACGTTCAGTAACATATCTGAATCTGCATCGAACTGCATACGAAACGGAGACAGCTGCACGTCGAAGGGCAGGAGTGTCGGTGCAGCGGGAAATTCGATCCACGAATCGAGCTGCAGTTGTTGGCGTGGCATTAAAATGACGCCGTGTCGGCCGTCCGGCGTCGTCCAAATCATGTCGGCGATGCGAGCCTGTGCGGCATTGGTGCACAGGTCGGAGGTGGCCGCCGTGGCGAGCGTCGTAGAGTCTGTGTGTGAGTGTCAATTTCATATGCTTTTACTTGTGCGAAAATCGATAAACATGTGCAAGGAATGATAAGCGTGAGTGTGTTGGTTGTGGACAAGTATAGGAGTACATGCTGGTGCTGGTGTCTTACCACCGGTTCCGGTCTCCGCTGCATTCTTGTCAGTGGTTTTCTTCTCGGCATATTTGGCTACAGCATTATCCGCTGTAGTCCGTTCCCCCGCAACGAATGCAATCGACACGCACGGCTGCTGCTGACCTCCGACGAAGCGGGCCAGCTGCGCGTACACGCGTTGCAGGCGCCACGTTTGCATCCAGGTGGCGACCACGAAGAATAAGGTCAGCAACATTCGGCCGGCCGATGAGTGAACGAAGGGTGGCTGGAATTACGTAAGAAGACGACGACGACGCGACCGCGATGTCGCGAGCTGAATCCACAACTGCGTGTGCTTGTTTGGTGCCGATTGTTTCAGCTGCTGTTTAGTGTTAGTGGGCCAACAAATTAGAGCAACAAGGCCCTAGAATGTAGGGCCGGTCGCACGATGTTCGAAAGGATGTCAAGAATTGGCGGATTCTGGATTTCGCGGATTCCGCGAACGTACGTGATAACGTGTTAGGCTCGGTTTTATGTGTGTAACTAACTGATCGCGAATCGCGAATTGGTTGAAGTCTAGAAATCAACGTGTTTCTGATTCTATTAGACTCTTCGCACGAATGCACTCCAGCACCACGATATATAGAGCACAGTAGCACAGTATATAACACAGTAAAATAACAACAATTTCACTACCACATAGAACAGCTGATAACATCCAGTGGCGTATTCATTCAGTTGAAATCTCAGGAAATCTGAATATATAGATAATAATCGAAATCACTGATATCGCAGGGAAATCATTGCAAATAGCTGTCAATATTTGGAAATAAATGATTTTCTAATGTCAAATCGAAGATTTCGAAAGGCGAAATCATATGTTATATTTATTTTATTGAATGAATAAGTATATTTCTATATTATAGAATATCTATATATTTATATTATTCATGAAAATAAATAATATACAGCGTGCGCCATATTTGATGGAGCTATAAGAACATCGATTAACTTTTACATTTTCCAGCCGATTTTCATAAATTATTTTTTATAGTCTATTACAATTTGTTGGGACTAGTTTTTAAATACACCATCTCGTCTACGCTACTCAATTCGTGCCTTAGCGAAATAGTCTGCAATTCATCGTATGATTTTCAGTTTTATGCATAATTAACGGCGATAATCATATGATTATCGTTAATTTCAACATTTGTGTAAAATTTTATCA
>JANTBZ010111066.1:0-16449 GCA_024741255.1 Exechia fusca | reverse complement strand
ATTTTCATCGATCAGAACGACCGCTATAGACTCATATACAAAAACGGCATGAGCAAGGTTATACACCTAATAAATCAGCCGCGGAATATCGATCTATCGAAAAGTTCAACTGTATCTACTTCCAACTGGAGGAACATGCGACCAATCATACGTTGTTCTATGACATTGAACCTAACAGAGGTAGTTATTGTTTTTGGGTTCCTTGATTGATGGCTGGAAGAGTAGTACATAGATCCTGGATTTCTGGTTGATGACTGGAATCGAAGTCCATATTGCCAATGGACTTCTGCAATCTACTACGTTGCATATTGGACTAAGAACACACACACGCTCAACAATCGGTCGATCAGTCGTGTGCAACAAATTGTGTGCACCTTTCGGTGCCCAATTATTGTGCAGCAGCAGCCTCAGTCCGCCGACGTGAACGTCTGCTGTTCAGAAATAGACGTCGGCGTTCGTTTTCGGTGTGTCTACCGATGCCGAGGGCGAACTAATTAAAATCTAGCACCTGTCCGATACTATGAAACAATCGATATTCGAAGATAGCGTTATGTGGTGGCGTTTTCATGCACTTTGTTAGCATCCAAGTAAACGAGTGTGATCTGCGATAAAATGCTTGTGCGAATCTCCGCACCAACGGCCTCGATAAAATAGCCCGGATCTATGCAGTTCGTAGTTCGGTCGGTGGTCGATCGCCGACCAGAGAACGAGAGAGCTTTGTGCACTAGCTAATTTTCGGGTGTTCGTGATTGCGTCAAGGTGATCGTGATCTTTGGCGAATCGTGTGTTTAGAAACGAGTGACAGAAAAGCTTCACGCACACGAACAGACTGTGAGAAAATAGTCTTCGTACTGTATTTGAAATCGCTACATGTTATAACAGCACTAAGTGAAGTACAAGAAGTACATGTACAAAGATAATACTCAAAATATCTCAATAGTTGAATGACAACAACGCACGCACATCACCTACCTTCGGCTTCAGCGTCTTGTCGAACTCGGGCTTCTCGAACTTCTCCAGTTCGGGGCGCTCGTAGTCCGGAATCACCGGCAACTCCTCGTACTTCGGTGCCTTGGTCACCTTGGCCTTCTTCGGCTTCTCGTCGTCGGGCTTCGCGAGGGCGGCCTTCGACTGTTTTTGTGTTTGTTGTTGTATTGCAGACAACAGACAGACGTAGACAGAGAAACGCACGTGCACAAAATGGACACGAATCGAACGGAACAGAACAGAACAGATTAGTCACATTTCGCTTCGGATGGGAAATCGGAGTGTTGATGTAGAAAACAGTGTGTATAACAGATGTGTATAACAGAGTAGATACGAAGAACTTGAGGGGGGGACAATCACAAGACAAACACGCGAAAATAGTGTGTCTATATTATATATGCTGCATGAAAAACGACCAATAAGTGGAAAAGAGACAAAAGAGTAGGAAGGACAGAGTAAAAGAGAGCGAAGATATTCCTGGAAAAGAGGTAACAAAAATATAACGATACACATTGGACGATGACGAAATGCTTGGGACGGACAAACACGGATTGGCTGTTCTGGACGGACGGACACGTAGAGAGAAAAAGTAACAGAGAAGGATAGATCGGAAGAATCGAAGGTGTGGTACTAATTGGATTATGTATCATAGGACCTTCTGGAAGGAGCCACATTTTTTAAATAAAATAATAAAACAACTATTTGAACTGCAGGTAATTTGAATATACTACATTTCGTATCTATAATTCAACTTTTCTAGAAGCCACAAATACGAATCCTTTCGAAAATATGGCTCCTCCATCACCAAGTCCGACAATCGAATCATCCATCAGCAGAGTCGCGTAGCGCGGAAGAAGTGCAGTAGTAGAAGAGTAGAGAAGAGAAGAGAGACAACAGTTCAAGTTGACACTGGCAGTCAGACACAGATACACACACACAGATAATCCACAACCGCACAACCTTCAGCCCCTGCAGCTCGCGCTGCTCGGCGTTCTGCGGCTGCGCCACCCGATCCCGGACCACCGGCTTCAGCCGGATCTCGCTGAACTTCTCCGTCTTCAGCGGCTGCGCCTGCAGCTTGTACAGCGACAGCCGGCGAGCGATCTGCTGCGCCACCGGCGACGGCGACGGCGATCGAGCGCGTCGCTCGTCCGACACGGCGGTCGGCAGAGCGGCCACCGTGTCGCCAATGGCGTCCGCCTCGTCGTCGTCGTCGTCGGACGGCGGCAGCGGTTCGATGGCCAGATGCGGAATGGAGTGCGGCGGCTGTTGCGGCTGCAGCTGCGGAGCGTCGGCTTCGACTTCCTTTGGCTGTGCCGATTCGGAATCATTCACACACGCACATGGGGGAGCACAGGGACGCGCATATTGGAGAGGGGTGGGGGTAGATTTTCTGGATTGTTACTCTACTGGACTATTGAGTGGCATAGGGATAACGTACTAGATTCGCGGACAAGCAGACCGTGAATACGATTATGACAATACGCATTGAGAATTAATTCGCGCTGAATTCGGTAGGATGTACTAGATGTGATCTAGAAAATAATACGTTTACTTTTTGTACAATCGCTCATCATGTCCAATAAAGAGCGTACTAGATTTACTAGAAAAGTATGATGGATTGTCAGTGTTCAATTTCTGTGCAACAGCTCTGCTCTTCGTTTTACGTTGGATCAACCTGTAATCAAACTAAATATCGGAAAAAAATATCCCATGTGCGGGTTTTGGTACTTGCCTTGGCCGGAGCGGGTTTCTGCTTAGATCAATCCATTCAAACGTAGTGGTGCGTAGTGGTGCGTAGTTTTGGTCGTGCAAGTGATGTGTGCGTGTTTGACGAGCAGACACGAAAATTGTGCGTGCGACATACGTGAGAAAGACAGACAGATTTCGATTGACATTTGTGCGATATTAGTAACAATAGTGAGAGTGACAGCAGCCGCAGCAGCGGTGCTGAATCTAGTACCGCTCGGTGGGCGGTTGCATACCTCTTCGATGACCTGAACGGCCGGGATCGGCTTCAGCTTGACGCCATCGTCGACGACGCTCGGCTCGGGCAACTGGCCCTTGCCCATCACCAACGGACGCGCCTCCTCCTCCTGGACGATGTGCACGGTGCGATGTGCAAGTGGAAGTGAAGTGATGTGGTGGTTGTGTTGGAACATGGGTGGCAATTGGGGGCAATGCGTGGTTGAATTCGGGGAGAGTGAGTAGAGTCATAGGAAACGTGGGAGACGTTGACAAAAGGTTGTCAGGCAATTGTTCGAGGCCAGCTAGAATCAGCGGCAATATGTCAGCCAATCAAGCACTACAAATGTGCATCGTGAAAATTTGCTCCAGGAGAAGCCACACAAATGCTTGCTATTGATATAGATTTGATTACTTCTCTTAACGCTTCTCTGGCCTTTTCTCGGAACGCTGTCAAGCCTGTCAACCTTCCGTAGTAGTGGGAATAACAACAGGAGAACCTACCTGCGCCACTCCGTTCTTCTGCGGCGGCGTGTACGATTCGCCGACCGTTGCCTGCTGCGGCTTGGCCGCATCGGCCGAAGCCGACTGCGGCACCGCGTGCTTCATCGGCTCATTCGTGCGCACCGTCGGATCAAAGTCCGAGGCCTCGTACTTCTCCAGCTCCGGTCGCTCGTAGTCGGCGATCTCGGGCAGCTCCTCGTACTTCTTGGCCTTCGGGATCTTGACCTTCGTCTTCTTCACCTCCTTCTTCACCTCCGGCTCCTTGACAGGAACGGCGACCTTGCGCAGCTTGGGCAGCTCGATGGCCGGAGCGCCGGGCTGTTTCTTCAACTTGGCATCGGCCTCCAGCTCCTCGGGTTTCTTTTGGGCGGGATTCGGGGAGTTCAGGTGGTTCGGGGAGGGTTCGGGACGTGATCAGGACGTGGTGTAAAATCCACACAAATGCACGGTGTTGGGTGTTTCGAGTGGTTGTTGTTCGAACATAATATGGAGATACAATAGACACGATTAGTGATTGCGAGGTGATACTACTATACAACAACAAAAACACGTGACAAGTGAAGCACACAACAGTTTGTTAGCCTTTGTGACAGAACAAAAAAACGGCTCTCACCATGTTACTTTGTGGTAGTTTTCTTCGCCTTGAGAAAAAAAACGGCGAAAATGTACCAAAAAGCGATTGAAAAAAATCTCAAAATGCAATACAATCGCGATAGATGGCGAAATTTCTCTCGCGAAGCTCCGGAAGTTTATAGGTTTTTCGCCTTAAAAAAATGGCAGAAAAAATCATCAAAAAAGCAATTGGAATTTTTTCAAAAAGCAATACAATCGCGATAAAGGGCGACACTTCTTTCGCGAAGCTCTGGTATTTCATGTACAGGTGATTATGTATCTTAATTTGTACACATAACGTCGAAAAAGCAATAGAGACAGAGGGAGAGAGAGAGAGAGAGAGATAGAGAGCATAGCAGCACAGATAATACGGAAAAAAGCAACAATAACAACGAGGACGAGGACGACAACAACGAATGAAAACGACGACGACAACAGCAGAGTTGGCCGAAAAATCGGGTACCTTCGAGCCACGTCGGTCGCCGGTCGCCGGTCGCAGAAGCTTGGCGAACGATTCGATTGGCACCGTATCCGGAATCACTTGCTGCATTCATCCGAAGACGACGATGAAGACGAAGAATGGGATCGCGATGGGATCGAGGGATCGAGGGTTTTTCGGGTTCAGGGTTTGGATCGGGGGTTGTACGATTTACGTGTGTTGTTGTTGGTTTCACATAAACCACAGACACAGTTGTCCCAAAAAAGGTAAACAAAACAAAGAACATCGTGATCAAAATACAAAAAAAAAATCACGTAAAATATGATCTGATGTGTAGCTGTGCGCGAACGAACGTGAGCGCTCAACAAACAAATCCTGAACTTCAATACGATGGAAAAATGCATCGAAACAGCAACAAGAACTGGACACACGAAATCGCTTACCTTCTTGGCAACTGAGGAACGGCGGCTTTCGGTCTTCGTTTCTTCCTCCTGATTGTGCAATGGTAGATTTGTTGTTGGTTTTTTGGTTGGGTGGAGTTTGGTGCACATAGACGGAGACAGATGGAAACGAAACATTATAATCATGTGATTTAAAGAACAGGAGGAGGAGAGAGTAACAGAACAAATCGTAACCAAGTAACAAAGTTTCATGCTAACAACAATAACAACAATGATACATATTTCAAAAATCATGCCACTTCAGCGACGTCACAATGATGATTTGGGGGAGGGGACAGGGGGACAAAACTGGATCAATTCTTATCCAAACCGACAAGAATACAACATAACTTGAATACTGTACATGTGTTCTGTACAAAAACAGGAATAAAAGGGATAATTGTACAAAGGATTACGTTCCTTCTTGCATGAATAAATCGTAATACACAAAATAATGATATACTCCCGCGCAAAACAACCCAAATCGATGAACAGTGAAACCCATGAACGTAACAATACAAAAACCAAGGGAACAAACGGAATCAATGGAAAAGGCGTTCATTATGTCGACCTGCTTGACTGACGACGTTCGTCGCGAAGTGGACAACGAAGCCGCCGCCGAAGTTGACAGCGAAGCGGCTGCCGATGAGTTCAATGACTCGGAGCGACTCTCCACCTCCAGCTGGCTAACGGCCGTTGCTTGTTGTTGTTGTTTCTGTTGCACGACACTGACACTGGCTTGAGTCGTCGATTGCTGCTTGATCGCGGTACTCGAAGACGATTGCTGCTGAACCGAAACGCTAGATTGTTGTTGTTGCTGCACGGATTGAACGGACTGCTGCTGAACGGAAATCGATTGTTGTTGCTGCTTCACAGACGTCGATGACACCGAAGTGACTTGCTGCGACTGCTGCTGGATCTGTTGCAGCTGCGAGCTGCTCTCGATTTTGGTCGAAGAGCGACGTCGCATCGAGACGGAAGAGCTCTCCTGGACGCTGAGCGATTGCGAGCTGGCCGAAGCGGTTGTGACCGAAATGGCGGCGACAGATTGGACTTGCTGAACTTGCTGTTGTTGCTGTTGAACGACTACTTGTTGTTGTTGTTGCTGCACTATTTGCTGTTGCTGTTGCACTATTTGTTGTTGTTGCTGCTGCTGTACAATAGCAACGGACTGTGTGCGTTTTTGGAAGGAGGAGGAGTGTGGGTGGAATTCGAGAACAAACAACATGCAACATAGAACATGGAACATGTTTGTGTGGAAAGGAGCCAAGGTCAAGTGTGACAGATGAGGAAGAGAGAGAGAGAGAGAAACGAGAGACAGAGAGACACAGTTTTGGGATTAGTTGTACACTAGAACAGAGACTAACATGGATGAGAAACATAGAGATATGGCAAAGACGGCACCGTGTGTGACAAAGTGAGACGAGGAGACATCGTGTCGTGTGCGAGCGAACTAGCGCTAACGGGACGGACGGACGGACTAGCGTGCGGACCAGCTCACAACTGTGCGGCTCAATTGTGCGGCAACTTCGAAGCGCAAAGTGACTTACCGGAAAGCGTGAATTTTGTTCACGCCTTCGGTGATCATTCCGCGATCGAAGAAAACCTCGATAGTCTCGCGCTCAATCGTGTAGAAGGCCAACGCAGAGAGAGAGAGAGAGATAGAGTGGCAAACTAAGAGATACAACCACCATGTTTGATTTTCAACATCGACCATCGATGCATGCCCATGCGGCCACAAAACCACCAAAATTCGCTTGTCGTGCACCGGCGAGAGAAGAGCAAGTGCCAAAGAGAGAGCAAGAGAGAGAGACAGAGAGACAGAGATAGCCAGCTCTTATGCCTTGCCTGCGCGTTGGCCGCCGCCAGCGCACTGCTGCCGTAGCACGAGGCCGAGGACTGGCGTCGCTTGACAACCGGCCGCAGTTTCACCTCCAGCGGATTGTCGAAGACGAACTTCAGCTTGAACGGCAGCCCCGGCGCAGCGGCGGCGGGTTTCGGCTCGTCGGCGGGTGGCGAGATCTTCACCTCCGGCACTCCACCGGAAGCCGCCTCCGGAGGCGTCGACGAGGCGCGCACGAACACTGGCGGTGGCGGAGCCAGCAGCAGCGATGGCTATGGGCGGTTTATTTGTGGGAGTCATTTCTTGAACATTTTGGTTAGGTTCGCGTCCAAAGAAGGAGAACAGATTGATAGAGACATTTGTGAGAGAGAAAGTGAAAGAGAGATAGACAGATAGTGATATTTATTTATCTCTGGAAAGTATGCAGAGCTACATTTGCTCCAGAAGAATCGAGTTATATGAACTTGACAAATAGTGGAAGAAACAGACGATAGATAGACCTAGAGTACAGAGACTAGACTAGATTAGTTGCCTAGACTGGAAGTAATAGAAGAACCTGGAAATAAAATACAAAAACCCCAGTATACGCATTCAGGAACCTTGGTCTTACCTTGGTCTCGGTTTTCTGCACAGGAAACGATCGTAGAGCATGGAATGAAAGTGAAACAATAACGGTGTCAGATGTTGTTGTCCTTAAACCTTGTGTTACTACCCAAGTTTGCGGATTCTAGAGAACAGTCAATTGACAGTTGGACAATTATAATAATTTAGATCGGAATACCGAACAGAAAGCATTTGACTCGATTTCGATTGAGAGGACAAATCCGCAAACTTGGGTGATTAAATCCATCCCCATTACAACAGCGTTAGCCACATACTACAAAAACAACGTAACTACATTGACTACATCTCTGAACTACGTTCGCTAAGTGGGATCGTGCAAATGTGAGAGGTACTGTTGTAATGTTGTACTGTTGCATGAGTGTTGTTGTTGTTGTTGTTTGCCAAGGTCCGCAGTATACCTCCGGCAATTTGGCCGCCTTTGGCGCCACAGTCGATGCGGTCTTAGCCGCGGCTTCCTTGGGCTTGGGCGCCTCGTACACGGCGGGCAGCTCGTCGTCGGCCTTGGAGCCCCAGATGTCGTCGACATCGTTGGCCTCCGGCTGCGTGTCCGCCACGGCCGCTGCTGGCTTCTTGAGCGCCGACTTCAGCGGCTTGGCCACCGGTTCGACGACGGCCGCCACTGGAGCGACAGGAGCCTCAACCTCGTCCTGGTCGGTCTCCACCTCCTCGACGATCAGGCTGCTGCTGCCACCATTCGTTTCGGGCACCAGATTCGGAGCGGTCGGCGATTTGATGACGATCGAGGGCAGATCCGGCTGACGCTTGGCGGGCCTAACCTCCTCCGCCTCCTTGGCGCCCCAAATGTCGACGATCTCCTCCTCTGGCTTCGGTTCAGCCACCGATGACTCGTCATCGGTCGGCTCCTCGACGATCGGCTGCGCGGTGATCTCCTCGATGGGCGTCTCGATGGCCGCCCGATCGGCGAGCTGCTTCTTGCGCAGCGGCTGGCCGGCCTTCTTGGCCTTCGGCTCCGCCGCGATGCCCGTCTCGGTGTCCGAGGCCTTGGGCACCGTCTTTTTGACTGTCTTCTTGGCTGGCTTGGCCGGCTCTTCGGTTGGCTGCGGCTGCGTCTTCGACGGAGTGGGCTTCGGAACGGCGGCGGTGGTACGCTCATCATCGGATCCGGCGCCCCAGACGTCATCGATCGTGGGCTCCGCGGCGGCGGCGGCGGCGGTGGTGGCCTTCTTCGGCGAGGCGGTGGTCTTCTCGTCATCGGATCCGGCGCCCCAGACGTCGTCGATCTGCTGCGGTTCGGCCGGCTTGTCCGCCGATTTCGAGGACTTCTTCTTCGGCTCTTCTGCGGCCTTGGAAGCAGGCGAAGCTTCGGCGATCTTCTTAGGCTTGGGCTCTTCGGCCGGCTTCTCAGCGGACTTGGTTGTCTTCTTGAGACCCGTCTTCTTGGGCTCCTCGACGACGACGGCACTCGGAGCAGCAGCAGCAGCGGCCGGATCAGCAGGCTTCGCGGGCTTCTTCGTTTCGACAATTTCGGCAGGTCGCTCCGATTTCGGAGACTTCGACTTCGGAGTCTCGTCGTCGGATCCGGCGCCCCAAATGTCATCGATCGGCTCGGTGTTGGTGTTCGTGTCCTGAATGGTGGTGTTGGTGGTGGTGAAAGTGTGAGGATTGTGGTGTTTCTGTGTTCGGGTTTGGGGTAATGTGCAGAGTGTTTTGTTACCTGAGCGTGAGCTTCTGGTTCAGCCGGAGCTTCGGTCTGTCGTTCGGGCTGTGTGTGTAATGTTGTATAATGTTCGGGTAAGGGTGTTTCGTTCATGGTGCGTATGGTGAGAATGAACAGACATGGATATGGGGACGAGCACACGACACAAACACATGGATGGGTACACAGACAGAGGGCAGACAAACTGACTTACCTGTGTCACCTGCTCGGTAACCTTTTCGGCAGCCTGCTCGACGACCTCCTTCTTCTTGACCACCTTCTTGACGGTCTTCTTGGCCTCTTCGACGACAGCGGTCTTTTCCTCGTCGACCTTCTTGACTTCCTCGACGACCTTCTTGGCGGCAACATTCTTCACTTCTTCGACCTTCTTCTCGTCGACCTTCTTGATCTCCTCGATCTTCTTCTCCTCGACCTTCTTCTCCTCGACCTTCTTCTTGATCTTCTTCTCGACCTTCTTCTCCTCCTTGGTCTCTTCGATCTTCTCCTCGATCTTCTCCTCGACCTTCTCCTCGATCGTCTCCTCCTCGACCTCCTGGACGGACACAACAGATATGGGGGAACATTGAAGGGACTCGGTTAACACACTGCAATCGCACATAGACAGGACACGCCGCCACTTACCTCCTCGACCTTCTCCTCCTCCTCCTCGACGCGCCTCTTCACCTCCACCTTACTGCTCGACTCATCGCCACCAGACTCGTTGCTGATGACCACTCGATACGTAGCCGAGTGCTGCTGCAGCGTCTGCACAATGCTCAAGCGCGCCGACTGCCCATCGAAGGTCGTGCGCACCTCGCGCGCCGTCTTCTCGCTGATGGCCACCTCATTGCGGAACCACACCACGCGCGCCTTCTCGTCGGCCGCGCGCAGGCCGCAGATCAGCTCCAGCGCGGCGCCCTCCTCCAGCGTCTGGTTGCGCAGCTGCCGCACGATGTGCGGCTTCGGCGGCGGCGGTCGCTCCTCCTCCGGGATCTCCAGCAGCTCCACCGTCTGCGAGACGGCCTCGCCCTTCTCGTTGCGCGCCACCAGCTTGTAGGCGCCCTTGTCCTCGTCGCGAATCTGCCCGATCTCCAGCTTGATGGCGTACTCGCCCTCGCGCGTCTGCTGGATGTCGACGCGATGGCGCTCCGACTCCCGCACCTCCGTCGTCTCCTTGAACCACGTGCACTTCGGCTCGAACTTGGACACGACGGTGCACTCGATGATGACGGTGCGCTTCTTGATGATCTTGATGATCTTCGGCTTCTCCTTGATCACCGGGATGATTTCGATGTTCAGCGTCAGGTTGGCGTTCAGCTCGCCCAGGTGGTTCTTGATGTTGCACCGGTAGAGGCCGGAGTCGTCGAGACCGGGCTCGATCAGTTCGACCTGCCCAAGGAGAGGAGAATAGAGTGGTCAATGCTGAAGGATCCACTCGTGGTTCTTATGCCGACATTCCTTACCTTGATGTAGTACAGATCCAACTTCTCCTTCACCGACATCACGCAGCGCGTCGTCTCCGTCAGCACGCGACCCTCGTGCGTCCACACCACCTCCGGACGCGGATTCGCCCGCACCCGGCAGTCCATGATGACCAGCTTGCCGTTGTTCTCGCTCACGATGCGCGGCTTATCGACGAACGTCGGTCCCTCGCCCTCGGCCTCCGGTTCCGCCTCGATGTTCAGGTTCAGGTTGGCATTGGACTCGCCGAACTCGTTGGCCACATGGCACCGGTAGGTGCCGCCATCCGGCGCCGCCGGATCGCGGATCTCCAGCGTCAGCTCGTAGATGTCCTCCTCGCCGGCCACGCTGGACTTCTGGCTGCGGATGGCGAAGCGAGCCGTCTCCTGGACGACGTCGGCGCCACGGTACCAGGTGACGGTCGGCGCGGGCTTCGCTTTGCAGCGGCAGCGCATCGTGATCAGGGTGCCCGAGTCGTTGGGCACGATGCGCGGCTTCTCGACGAAGGACGGCGCAAAGCCGTTGGCGTCGTCGCCACCTTGCGGAGGGAGGACAGAGTTAGTACACGGGGTGGCGAAGCCTGGATCACAGGGGCGCCACACTTTGGGTGGGAACACTGCGATGGGGATCATACAGATGGGAACCCTTAGGAAACCAAGGAAACACTCTCGGATGGGAATCGTCAGTGAACCGAACCCATCGAATCGGAACCTTCTAGATAGGGGAACCTTTCGTGAATCGAAGTCCTCGGATGGGATAAAATCCTCCGGATAGAAACACTCCGAATAGAACAGGATACCCATCCAAACCCCCGTTTATCCCGACCAAACCTTGCACAACGTTTCGTTCGGTCCGAATCCTCGAACCTGAACCCTATCCGAACCATTCCTCTCTCCCCTGATTTGCGGAGCCAAACCTTGGAAGTTCAGCGCAATGTTCGCGTTGCTCTCGCCGTACGCATTGAACGCATTGCACCGATAGTTGCCGCCATCGGCGATCCGCGGATCCCGGATCTCCAGCGTCAGCACATAGGTATCACGACCCGTGGCCACACGCGACATCCGCAACCGCTCCGTATCGACGCACACGCGCTCGCCCTGGAACCAGGTGATGTCGGGCACCGGATGCGCCTCCAGCACGCACTCCATGATCAGCAGATCGCCGTCCTGCCGGATGGTCGGCTTCTTCGGGAAGCGCGGCGACTTGCCGTCGGGGATTCTTCAGATGGATGGCGAATGAGTGGTGGTTGGGGGCGGGGGGGTGCGGATGAAATGATGGCGATTGTGAGATTGAGTACGATCGTTCGGATTAGCTCGGCTAACTAGCACAGCGTCAGTCATTGGTAGTAGTAGTAGGCCTTGGCTCTGCACAGCACAACAACAACAACACACTTACTTCGGCTTGCCGCTGCCCTCGAAGTTCAGATTGATGGTGGCCACCGCTTCGCCGTGCTTGTTGCGCGCCACCGCGCGATATTCGCCCCGATCGCCGGTCACCACCGAGGCGATCTCCAGCTTGGCCATGTGGTACAGCTTCTGGTCGGCGTCCAGGGTCATGCGGTAGCGACCGCCCTCGGAGAGCGGCTCCTTGCCGTGGAACCTGATCGCCGCCGCATCATCGCAGAGCATCATCGGAGCCGTCGAGGAGTTGGGCGGGGGCGGTTGGCACAAGTCACACACACACAACAAACATCACGCATCACATAACATCACAACAACGGATCAAGGGGGTTTGGACGAGGGACAAAATATCGATGGAAAGGGAGAAGGAAGAGAGAGAGAGAGAAAAAAAAGAAGAGAAAACCCACATTCTCGATGAGATGATGATCGAATGCGAGCGCAGTATGGAATGAGGCAGCGAAGCTCGCGCGCGACGAAAACACTCACCAGGCGACCGACGGTTTTGGGTCGCCGACGCAGCGGCACTCGAACGAGATCTTGCCGCCGTCCTCGGACTGCCGGATGACGGGGCGCTCGGTGAACGTGGGTTTGATGCCGTCAATCGGAACGGGAGCCTCGTCGCCTTCGAGGATTGGTTTTGGTTTCGAAGTTTTCGGTTTCGGTAAGTGTGTTACATGATTGATCGATTGATTTGGGTTCGTGGGGGTTGGGCGAATGATCGGGTTTCGTGTGTGTGTGTGTAGGGGGATTGGTGGCGGTGACACAACAACAAAACGAGTAACGAGAACAACACAACAACACGTGCACGTGAGACGACAGGACGACAAAATAGATGTAGATGGCACGTGAATGTGGTGATGTCGAAAGCCTGTTGAGAGGCTTGGAATCCCCACAAATTTGAAGGTACATCCGATGTTGTTTCTCTCCGTGTTTAGTTTTCCAAGAGCTTGTTCGACATACTCGTTTTGAGAAACAATTGAAGAGTGTTGTCATTCGGAACCCCTACAAATGTGAATAGGTATTGGGTGAGCTTTTCCCATCATTCCAACTTCCATCGCTCATATAAAAATGCGAAATGTTCCACGTATTATGTCCTATTTGTTCGATTATGTTTGCATATTGCACGTAGTTCCGAAAATATCATTTGATGTGTATGCATTCTGGAATTACCAACAAAAACGGTGCCCTCGAAATGCGGTACTCACTGTCAAAGTTCAGCGAGATGGTGGCATTCGATTCGCCCAGCTCGTTCTTCGCCGTCACCTTGTACTTGCCCGCATCCTCGACGGTCACGTCGCGAATTGCGAGCGAAGCAAAGTACGAGTGCCCATCCTTGTCGATCTGCACGCGATGCCGGGGGCCCTCCGTCACCGGTTTGGCATTGTGCGCCCACGAAACGGTTGGCCGCGGATCGGCCTGGATGCGGCACTCGAAGAGCAGCCGCTTGCCGTCGTCCTCCTGCCGGATGGCGGGCTTCTTGGCGAAAGTCGGTGCGATGCCGTCGATTTGTCTGGGCGCGGGCGGAGCGGAAAACGGGTTGTAGTGGTTGTGATATCGGTGAGGTTCAGGATGTTAGGTGGTTAGGATGCGGTGACCAGGGTACTGGCTAGATGGATGGGCATCATTAGATCGAATCTTGGCTAGGTTTGCTAGGTTGGAAGGCTGATCAAAGTGCCTCGATTTGGACTATGGTAAGCTGGCAGTCTATCGAACTGTTCCCACGAATTCTGTTTTGGTCATGGCCTGGATTCAAGGCAAGGTTTGCTTGGATGTTTCTTCAGCATTGATATGAAGAACCATGCCACTCATTCGAATCCTTGTCCAAACCATGAGATGCTCCTGGGTTTCGATAGATTATAGTTGTTCATGGCTGGGCTTAAATCGGTTCTAGGCTTTAAGAATTGTGAATGTTGGCCTAGGAAACGCAGACGATCGATCAGCCGTATGCTTCTCATGAGATAAATACTGACGCCCATCTATCATAGTGGCGATCCAGTCACCGCAGATTTGTTAGTTGGTGCGCTTCACAGTTCATGAATGATAAACACATAGCGAGGAAGTGTAGCTCAATTCAGTGGATAAGCTATAGCAGTAACCGTGGAATCGTTGTTGTGGTAAGATCACATTTGCACGGCTTAACATATTCAAGTACGTTTCTCGGCTATGCATTTCTCAATTATGAACCGCAGACCGCTGCCATGCGAGCGAAAATGTAGCTCTCTCACCGCTCTGTGACTGTGAATTTTCCGTCGCTAGCTATTCGCAAACCCAAGGCGATTGGAGTGGTTGTTGTTGTTGTTGTTGTTGTGGATCATCACCGCAGCGGAAGCCAAGCATAACAAGCCGAAATAACAAGCGAAAACATAAAAAATGGAAAGGAAAAAAAGAAAAAGAAACGCAGCAAAGTTATTAGCAGCCAAATGTGAGGCAACTCTTAGGCATAGCGTTCATCATCATCGGGTAAGTCGCGCCGCAGGCAGGCACGCTCGATCGAATCGGGTCACGTTCACGGTCGTCGGCACGCACAATTCGCATGTTCTCTCTGGCAATTCATCAAGCTATTAAACGGCGAGCGGCGGCGGCGGCGGCGCCGTTTCGCATTAGATCATACACGAAAACGAAACAATTAACACTCAAGGTACGAACACACCCAAACGCACACGTGAAATACGCGAGAAATCGGGATTACTCACTTTTCTTTTGGCTCGTCGGCGGCTGCTCACGCACACACACACACAGAGACCGGGGACAGACGACACGAGTCAGACACAGAGACACGCGATGACGAAGTGGTGCACAGACGGGGACAGGTTGGATGTGGTTTTGGTTGGTTGGTGATGATCGCCGCGTCGCGTCGAAGAAGGACAGAACATTCATCGGATATTAGTCACCATACTCACGAGTCACGAGCAACGTTGATTTGCGTGTTTCACGAGTTGTGATTGAGGAGACATTTTGAGGCAGAACATAACGGATGTTGGGACGTTGGAATCTAGTACTTTCAATATTTATATTTTGGAAGAGTAGACACTCAGACAACGAAAACATGTAGACAGGTTACTTGGATAACTAATATGTGTTTTTTTAGATGGCTGAAAAATACCACGAAAAGTGTCCGAATAAGAGGGCATTTACTCCACAATCTAGTACAATCGTGTCGCGTCTCTCCGACGCATACTCACGGCTAAAGTTCAGATTGATGCTGGCCGCCACCTCGCCCATGCGATTGCGCGCGCGCACCTTGTACAGGCCCGCATCCGTTTCCACCACATCGTCCAGATCGAGCACCACCTGGTAGGTGTTGGCGGCCGCCTCCTGGACGCGGAACGTCGTCCGGCCGTCGGTGGTCAGCAGCACATCGCTGCGGTACCACTCGATCTCCGGCTTCGGCGAGGCGAGCAGCTGGCACTCGAAGATCAGCCGGTTGCCGTCGTCCTCCTGCCGCAGCTGCGGCTTCTGCGTGAAGCTGGGCGCGAAATCGTCGGCCACACCCATTTTGCGTGAGCTGGGGCGGGGGGGTGAGCTGTCGTTCGACTCAATTGGTCTGTTGGTCGCTCGTTGCGTTTGGCTTCGTTCTGGCGAAGCGTCTAGTCGTCGTCGTCGTCGTCTAGTACTCCTCGGATTAGGTTCGTCGGCTAGGTGCTTTCGGTCGGCACGACAAGCATCGATTGCTTGGTCGGGTGGAGCGTCGTCGTCTTGCGGGAAATGGTGCGGGAAGGCAGCCTTCGGGATTTCGGCGATGGAACGGGATGGGTTGGCGGGGATGGAGGGTGATTGTTGGCGAGATTGTGGGGAGAGAAATGTTAAATTCATCTGCTAGAAATCGGTCGGACTACGGTTAACTAGATCCTTGCGATCATAATGTATTTGGAATTGCGTCACAAGGCGGAAGACCGATGGCCTAGCATGACTAGACATCTCCGTTTAGCATCTAGTTCCGCAGAATTGTTTCGGCAACAACAATTGCAGGCGTATCGGTCTTTGGCTAAGTCAGTCACTTTGCTAGATGAAATATCATGACACATAGATAGATAGACAGATAGATTGATCCGAGAAAATATCCGGACAAATCTAATCGGACC
The DNA here is from genome assembly GCA_024741255.1 of Exechia fusca. Classification (NCBI taxonomy): domain Eukaryota; kingdom Metazoa; phylum Arthropoda; class Insecta; order Diptera; family Mycetophilidae; genus Exechia; species Exechia fusca. The sequence continues at coordinate 435 of JANTBZ010111066.1, read as the reverse complement.
ACAACGGCAAAGATCCGACAAGGTAGCTGATTAAACTATGGCTTCAACTGGTAATTCTAAAGACAAGAGAAAGATGTGCGCCTCAATGATCTTGTGCAAATTGGCGTTGGAAGAAGCTATAAACAGTTGAAGTTTGGGCTTTGTCATGGCTATCATTCATCATAATTTGCATAAGATCCTCAGTTTAAGCTCTAGTTTGAGAAGTTCTGTCTTTGACAACTCGAAGAACTCGATCCACAAGTGGAATATCAGGCATGTACGGTGTCTTCGTACAAAAAGTAGTGATCGATGTAGATAACATGGTAGATGTTAGATATTTTTGGTAGATATTTATATTTGTATGAAACCGAGTGATCTAATCATCGAATTAGGCTTCCGATCGGATGATCTGGACAGCAAGTTATCAACACGAACAACCAACGAATAAATTCACCA